>ML681996.1:3565803-3618998 GCA_007922195.1 Podocnemis expansa
TGTGTGTGTGTGTGTGTGTGTGTGTGTGTGTGTGTGTGTGTGTGTGTAAAAGATTGTATGTGGTTGTTTGGGTGTTTCAAACAGTTTGATAAACTGATACACATATTTTGGTTTCACATGTCTCCATCCACCTGTGTCTCTGTCACATTCAGGGCTTTGGGTTTTATTTTTAAACCTTTTATTATTTATTAATTAAACTTTCCTGAACCATTTCAAGAGCTACTCTTTTTCCACAGTGATTCGTTGTTGTCTGATGGAGTTGTTGCTCTGCCAGATTTTGTTAAATAATTATCCCTAGAGCACAAAGGGAAGGAAAGTATCCATCAAAGCTTAACAAAACTATGTAAAGAAAACAGGGAGAGTCTAACAAACAAGCAAACTGCCCTCTGGTTGCCCTATCCCTTGTTTAGATATGTCGTTTCAGGCATAGACACAAATAAGCAGTAAGGAAACTCTGCCACTACTTTTTAAAAAGGTAAAAGAAAAAAAGGAAATGTTGTTTATCTAACAAACAAGATCACTCCTCCCTACCCTTGTCTTTTGTCTTAACTCATGTGGGAAGCATCCCATAATGGGACAGGAATAGTTTCCAGCTCTTTTACAGCATTAATTTTTTTTCAATGGCCCTCTACCGCAATGAACAATAGCCCTCAGGCTAGAGTACAGGATTAGCAGTCAGGAAGACTATACTTTATTCCTAGCTCTGCTAACGGCTTCCTGTATCATCTTTGGCAAATAATTTACCTCTGTGTGCCTCAGTTTCCTTTCCTGGACCTAACAAGACTGTTGAGACTCTACATGTATCTTAGCAAAGTGCACTGACATACAGGATATTCCCATTCATCCAAATGGCTGGGGGGATAGCTGAAAGTTTTCAGTAACCAGGTGTTCATATAAATGGAAGCATACTATAATGAACTTTCATGGGAGACAAACTGTGGATTAGAGTAACTAGGCTTTTTGGATAAATGAGGGTATACTGTAGCACTTCCCATGTATGAATAAACTCATTGTTTTCTAGCATAAGAATGCCTAGAGACTCGGAATGAGATTGCAGTTTCTATTGTACTATAAAAGCATATCCCCCAAAAGAGTTTAAAGTCTAAATATATATGGGAAGCAAAGGGTAGAAGAAATTATTAACCACTTTTTCAGATGTGGAATTGAGGAACAAAGATTAAGTGATTTAACCAAAATCACATCAGTCGTGTGTGGCAGAGCTAGCACTCAAAGTCAGACGTCCTAAATCCCAGTCTGGTGGTTAAAGCACAAGAGTAACCTTCCTCTCCAAGGCATGTTTATCCTGGGAATGAGCTTGAGACGTCTCTTACCCAACTGACCCCAAAATATTAGATTTCTCTCCAAATTACAAAGGACTAATTAGTCCCAGACCAATGATACATTTACAGTAAAATGCTGTGAACCATGTGGGCTGTAAATGGGAATTTCATGCTGTTTAACCAAAATGCTACCCTTTTTTTCCATTGGTAAGAGGCATTTTTCCCAGCCTTGATAGTCTGTAACATAGCTGACCTTAGAAATAGAAAAGCTATTCATAAGTGATTTTGCTTTAACTGTTTATTTATCATTTCTTTCTTCCACTAAACCATTACATTAATATTCATAGTACCTAACATAGCCTGGGTTTACAGGGAAATGGATATTATACATACATATAATACCAGCAAAAGATTTCTAAAATGCCCTACATGTTTCAGAAGTTGATTTTCTGCAAAATGAGGCATAAAGAAAACACTGATTTTATCATTGTGAATATGAGACCACCATAAACCATAGTCTTTCCATATACATTATTGGATTGAATTCATTCTACCCTCCTCTCATATCAATATGTTCAACTTCCCTGCTCAAAGCAGAACCAATCCCCACTGTGCATTGCACAACCACACAGAAAAGTCACTTGTTAAAAGAAG
Organism: Podocnemis expansa; assembly: GCA_007922195.1. NCBI lineage: Eukaryota > Metazoa > Chordata > Testudines > Podocnemididae > Podocnemis > Podocnemis expansa. The sequence goes on from ML681996.1 coordinate 3,567,738, forward strand.
ATATAGAAGAACTGTTAGAGCTATTCAGCTATGAGTCATTTTTTGACAGTTGGAGTCCTATAGCTGAATAGTCTTTATACATCTTATTTTAGTGAGTGACTTTGTTGTGTGGTTGTGCAATGCATAGTGCAATGGGTTCTTGGTCCATGCCTGGGACTTTTTTGCACTATGGTAAGTCTCTGGCTGGGATGATTTAGTTGGGACTGGTCCTGCTTTGAGCAGGAGGTTGGAGTAGATCACTGGTTTTCAAGCATAAGGTCAAGACCGACTACTGGGTCTCTGACCCTCAAGTACTGGGTCATGGTGGCTTGTGCTGCCACCGCCAGGCTGGAATGTATTGCTCAAAGATGTAATTGTTGGGTTGCGACATAAATTATTTTTTTCAGCTGGGTCCCGAGAAAAGAAGTATCAAAACTACAGGACTAAATGGCCTCCTGAGGTCCCTACCAACCCAAATATTGTATGATTCTACAGTAATGCAACCTATGCTTGTGTTCAGCTTAGATACTACACAACACAGTTATTCCCGCTATGTATCTTTATGTATCTTGATCACACACACACATAATCTATTATTGGGGCACAGACTGGGGGCCCTTTTAAACAAAGCTGAAACACTAACAAACATTTACAAATAAAATGAGGAAACAGCTGCAGATAAATCATGGAATAATGCAATGTTTTGAGTATCAGTCTACTGCATAATAGTTTACCAGAAATAAGAACTGCCAGCCTACCAAAATAAGAGCAACCAAAAATATTTGGAGAGGATTTATCAAGTGGGGGAGGAAAAAAATTGCCTGTTCTTCCCTTCCTACAGTACTTTATAAATAGTCTGAAGAGAGACATACACAGAGACAGAAAACAGAACGAGATCTGTTTGTTATCATACATGAACTGGAATACGTGCATTTTTCTGTGAAAAGCTGCCTGAAGGAAACACCTATCACAAGTGATATATGGAGTCAGGTTTAGGCATCTCCACAGAGGTTAGGATCCAGTAGCCTTTTCCATTATAAGCTGCACCCAGATTTGTACATTTCAAAACATGCTGGGTTATTTTTTTAAACAAATCATGATTTGAATATTGTTATATTCCCATTATTTTGTTCTAGGGGGGTTAACACATTGTGCCAGTTATGTGGGCTAACTTCAATGGCGTCATACCCTTTTAGAGTCCTTTACAAAAACCTCCCTCAGAGCAATGTGGTCCGTGATTCAAATATATTATTCCAAAAGACTGAGAAAAACTCTACATATGACAGCAGTATCATTTCACAATAAGAATGGTGGAGTGTCAGTAATATGTACTGACATGCCTGAGAAATTGCCAAGAGTTCGCAAAATGTAGCATTTGATTTGATCCACAGTTTATTTCAATTACTTTTTAAAATCTGATTATTGTTCAAGTCTCGTCACAATCTTCAAAGACAAGATAGCAAAAAATGAACAGTTAGTCAATCAGTTGCAGGGAAATAGGTACAATGAAAAGAATCATATAAGCTTTCAACACCAGAGTTATTTTAGCATTACAGTGGAGGTCAGCTGTTTCAAAATATGTAAAAGATAGCTATCAAGGAAAGAGAATTAGCCTCTGGCAATCAATTGACAAACACTGAATTTCAATATTGCTATATGAGAAAGTTTTTCTCCTAGACTGCTCTATAGGAAACAATTTTATCCGCATCATTGCACGTACAAAAATGGAAAGCCAATCGATTCCAATCGATTTGATTCTGTCAGCTACTAGCTCCTCTCACAAAATCTTCTCATGGCTCATCCTCCAGATACACACACCAGCACCTCAGTCTCTCAGGAATGATGTGGACATTAGGGTGGCACAAAAGAAGACCAATGGTTTCTTGCATTTTGGAAATGCAAGTTAAAAGTTTTGACTAATTCCTTCTGAATGGAATCCTGGAGAAACTGAAGTTAATGGTAGAAGTTTTATTAATTTTAATAGGACCTGGATTTCATCACTGGCATTTAGAAGACAGGATTTTCATTAACTGATATTCCCATAATTGTAGAAATCACAGCTATGAGATGATACATTGGATCAACTGGAGAAGAAAGCTCAGAGTGTAACCCATATAGGACTAGCTTGCCTTTATTATACTCATTGTTTTCTATTTTATTCAGCAGTAATGCAAGGAATCTACAGGCTGTGTAGACTGTAAGACATTAGTTTCAGCAAGTCAGCATAAGATTTAAGGCCTATTAACTTTGAACAGAAAATTTTAAACAGATTAATGGCCCAAAGAAAAATCCCAAATAGTGGGGAGCTGTAAATAGACTGTTTAAGAAGAAATTCTAACCACATATACATGATCCAATTGCAAGTGTCATAGCAACAAACTGATGTATACGACAATAAGTTTAAAATCACTGATACACTAATCTTTAGGACAAGAACACTGCCACATGAGAAAATACAGATAAGAAAAAGGGGGAAAATTCTTACTCAGTATTATCAAACACAGTGACTTCAGCATATCATATTATGCAGAAGTTACATCCCAGTCTTGGGACAGCAGGAAATAGATATGTAGGCCTTGAAAGGTGCCAGAATGAACGCCACTGGTGATGAAGGGAAAGGTGACAAGGAAGATGATTTGAGTATATGGCTGTGTGGCTGAACATACTGCGTTGGGGTGTTTGTGACTGTGCTAAATGTATTAATAAATTATCTATAATTAACGAAGAGTTCCTATAGAAGGAATATTGTAAATGTGCTCACCAGGTTTACCACCTACATAATAATTTGAATAATATTGGGCCTGATCTTTGGACAAAAACCTAGGCTCAAAGTGATATCTGGGAATACTTAAGTAATCAATATAATCTACAGATCAGGCTACAGTTAATGCAAAAAGACTGCTAGGAAGGTATAGATAGTAAAAAAAATGCCTTCACTGGGATTATTTTTCTAATAACTCATATGCACAGCTTGAATTGAAGCAAGTAACTACTAGGTTTTTCCATCTGAGTTTCTAAGAAACTGGACCTGACAATTTTTCCATCATATTAAGAAGGATAAACTTCAGAATAAAGTAGCTTAAATTAATAAAAGATGGCAGAAATCCTTCAGAAGTGAATAATGTGATATTTCAACATTTGAACAGGGGCTTTAAGTAGTGCTGAACTATAATCCCTATCCCCCAAAACCTTGCACATGCTCTACAAGACAGCTATGCCCTCCAGGTCCTCTTTTCATGGTGAAAGGCAACTTCCTGCATGACTAACCTACTGATTTCAGTTGAGCTATTTAAAGAGTAAGACAATACTCAGTTCAGCACAAAAGGGTGGCAGAATGAAACACTGAAAAACCAGAAAGGCCTGGCTTTTAACAGATACATACTTTTCAAAATTGGTGATGGCTTGCAATTAACCCCAATGTCCATAATACTTCATTGGAATAAGGCAGAAATATTTCCAAACACATGGGTATGGCCCTGAGCAGATGTAAAAATTAGGATCCACATCCCATCTGCAAAGATGGTAAACAATACAACTACATCTTGGACGCAGATGTCCGTAGATATAAAGTGATTCTCTGTAGGCCTGCAGAGCTCTACAAATGGGCAGCTTTGCATGTTGGATGTGTGGAGAGGAGGTCTCGATTCTCTGATATTGTAAAGTAGGCTTGTCCAACCTGCGGCCCGGAGGCCAAACTCCAGACCCCCAAGGGCTTTCATCTGGCCTGCAGAGTGCTGCCAGAAGAGCCTGGAAAGCCGAGCCAACAAGGTGCTATGTGGTGGGGGGTGCGTGAGCTGAGCTGGCATTGTGCTCAGTCTGGTGAGGATGGGGAGACAGAGAACTAAGCTTGAGGGCAAGGGAAATCCCAGGGAAGGAGAGCAGTGCTGAGTAGGGGTGAGGAGAACACAGAGGGACAAACTGGGGTGGTTCTGGGAGTGTGAAGGGGCAGGGAAGCAGTGTAGCTGGTTGGCAGGACCCCGCTACTTCTTGACTTGGTCATCCCCCCAGTTCTGCTCTCCTCCCGTATCCCTAACCCCAGCACTCCTGTCCTTCCCCTGACTCTAGGGGCAGAAACTCTTTTGCAGACATTGCTACCCATCAATGTTTCTGGTACAGAGATGCCCATTGCCAAAAACCTGTGACCAGTGCAGAACTGCCAGGGTTTCTGTCTTGTCTCTGTCTAACTCTGTTCTCTTCTCCCTCTATCCAGCACTGCTCTCCTTTCCCTGAGGAGTGCTTGGCAGTGAGTGAGGAAAGCAGAGTTGGTGGGGTCCCTGTCAGGAAGTAGCTGAGTCCTACCATCCTGCTGCTCTGCTCCCCTCACCTCACATTTCTTCCCTTTCCAGTCTCTGCCATGCTCCTGTCCTATCTTCCTCCCCATGCTCTGCCTTGCCCCCCTCACACAGGCACCCCTGCCCCCCCCCATCCTCTGTACACAGTGCAAGGAAAAACAATAACAAATATCACACTACTGATTATTTTATTATAGTTTATTAATAAAATCAATTTGTATGTCTTATCTATCAAAAATTTTCTCACAGGCCCCGACTGAGAAAAGAATTGCAATGTGGCCCCTCAACAAAATAGGTTGGACATCCCTGTTGTAAAAGATATTCACAGGGGACAGGATTCACAGCCAACTGTAGAAAATGAAGCAGCACAGTGTTGCCACATTCATGGAAGTCAGCACAAAAAGCAGACCAGCTTTACTGGGCTATAATGATACCTTGCACTTCTATGCTGCAGTTTCCTTTCATTTTAAGATTCTGAAAAGACAGTATGAAGTGAGAACTTATTTTTATTCCCATTGTGCATACAGTGAAACTGGAAGAGAGTAAAGGGAGTTGCTGAAGGTTTTACAGAGAGTCAGTGGCAGAATCACAAATAGGCCTCCTGACCCCTTACCAGCTACTTTTACAATGCTACTCCCTCTGTGACAAGACTCATGCAATGCATTGCTGCTACTTTCAATGCACTACTTTACTAACAATGAAATTCCTGTGTTACCTTATAGACTAAGAACAGATTTCTTTGGGCATAAGCTTCCGTGACCTCCAACCCACTTTGTCAGATGCATCAGATATGTCACATAAAGCTTCTTGACAAATGTTTGTTACTTTCTATAGTATACGTAGCACAACCAGGAAGCAATAATTATAACTACAGGAAACATGGTGGTGTGATATCAGGCAGCATGACTGGGTTATTTCAAAGGTTCATTCAGCCTTTATATTGAAATATCATTTATCATTGCTCAGCTGGTTACTATGGTGACATTCACATTAATGGCAGCAGCTTCCAGCAATAATTTACATTGTGCTGATAACAACTATCTGTTGTTTTAAGGGGTTATTTTAAGATCCTAAAGCTAGACTTAAAATTGGTGCACACTGCAATATTAATGGAATAAATAGAAGCTCTCTCTAAACTAGCCCAACAGTCTGAAACACAGGGAAAGTTGAGTAATACAGTTGTTACCTGGGCTACATGCGGACAGGAATGGACCCAAATGAAATTAGCTGCAGCAAATTCAACAGACTGATGATCACTTGGAGAGAAATAAGCCAGGGATTGAAACAATCAAGCATATACTGATTTTGGCTTGGAAGATGCAAACTGAAGGAGCCCATTAGAAGTTGACTAGCTCCACAGTCATGGATAATAGAACACAAGCTGGTGGTTCCTTGTTAATTTTTCTGCTCCCAGAAGATGATCCCATCATACAAACTAATCAGTATCTCTCCTAGAAGTCACCACACACTAATCAAGGAGCAGGGCAAAATCAACACAAAATGCATTGTGTCAAAATTTAGCTTTCCCTGGCCCTAGAATGAGTTTGCTCTCCTTAATGGGAGTAGTTAGTTTCATCCAAGACTTGCTACAGTCCTCCCGCTTTCCAACCTTTAGTTAGGATCCTTGGGAGGCTCCCCAGTGAAGTGATTTGCTGTTACTTTATGACCTGATCCTATGTTTTACACCCCCTTGCATTTAGTTTCATTCCATTTTGTAAGTTCACCCATCTTCGAAGCATCTGATGAAGTGGGATCTTCTCCCACGAAAGCTCATGCAAAAAATAAATCTGTTAGTCTTAAAGAGCCACACAACTCCTTGTTGATTTTTTTTCCCCAGTGAAGGGAGACATTGCATCTTGACTGACCAGGTTAGGGGTTTTCCACACTGGGTGGAAACTACTCATCCCATTGCAGAGCCACTCTTATGGTTTAATGCCTATTTATAATCTTTGTATAATGGCAATTTGTCAGATTCTTCCAAATGCACAATGAAATATTATTATGTATGATGCAAAAGCATATTGACAATCAAATTGACAATCAATATTTTAGGAACACGAGCTGATATGCAATTACTCTGGATTCATTAACATGATCCAAGCTGGATTTCTCGAAGGATTTATAAATATATGCCCCATCCTTCAATCTGATTCATCAAGGAGACTTATTTCAAGTTGAGGAGACAGCCCACATGAATCTACTCACAAGATCAGGAGTGTAGAGTAGTTCAGTGTTCCTCAACCTTTAGTGGACTGGGGAACCTAAAGATATTAATTTCTTTATGTGGAACACCTGATGAAGACTTTCTCAAAAAAAGCCATATTCCAGCTGTAATGTTTGTAATATCTGTATACTATACATTCCTGTGAAAATGATTCAGGAAAACAAATTAAATACAATTTTATGAATATAACATGCATTTATTTCTAAAAAATAGATACATAATGATTATGCACATAATTTAAAACTGAAAATATTACTCCAGCTTTAATGGGAATTTTGGGCCTGCATGTTTGAACAAAGTTCATCTATTCTTGAAGTAAAGTTCGCCAAAGAAAGTCTTCCATGGAAGTCATGGCCAAGCAATTTTAATGCTGGTGATAACAGCAGCAGGAAATTTAAAATGCCCCTGTCTCAGCAAAGGAGCAAGATAGCAGCGGATGATAATGTGCCCCTGGAAGCTTTGCTGCAGGTTGGGCACTTTAAATCTCCAAAGCATGAATTAGCTTGCCAAGTTGCTCCTTTCCCTCTCCTCACTCATCCCCACCCCCTGATAGGGAGGGGTTGTGGGTAGGCTATGAAACACCTTCACTGGGTCTGCTGAGCACCAGTGTTTTCTTTGTAACACTAGCTGAGAAACGCTGGCATAGCTGCATCCTAATAGAATGAAAATCCATGCAAAGGAAAATGATAGGGTCTAGGTGCCTCCCACTAGATGCCTTTCTGCAGCTCTGTGTCCTAGAGTAATTACCTCCTTCCCCCATGCAACATTATATTTGGGCCTTCATTACATGATATGTTTGGGTGATATTTGGCTCACATTCATACAGGGGTTCTGCTTCACTCAATGTATTAAAAATTCATTACTTCAGAGAAAAAAAAATTTCAAACCTCAGGCTGACAGCTATATGTTTCTGTGGTGAAGCTGAGCTGCTATTACCTTTAATTGTTTCCTATTTCCTCATTCTTGCTTTTCTTTTCCCCTCCTTTGTCTTGTGCCTTTTATCACGTCTCCTTTTGCTCACTTTGCTTGTTCTATCATTCTATCGGTTTGAGTTTATTTTCCTTGCTAGATGCCTTTTTATTCCTTCTTCTAGTTCCTCAATGGCCAGATGCATTGAGATACTAGTTATGCTCAATTCCCATGACATTAGTGTGGTCTGAAGGACCTCAGCACCAAGTAGGAAGAGGCCCTCGAAATCCATTTTCACTTTAAATATCTCAAATCATTTATGTCTTTCCCTCTCTCCTGTCCTTGACTTTCATTTCTGCTTCATTTTCCTTTATTCTTTTCCCACTTTCATTATCCTCCTTCCCAGTCATTCCTTGTTTTGCTTTTCACACACTGTTCACCAAAGCCAATTCAATGAGCTGTATAACTTTCTAGAGTAGATCCCAAGGAGTCTAGGGCTATGTCTACACTAGGAAATTAGTCCAGACTAAGCAAGCTTAGTCTGGACTAATTTGGTCCAGGTCTACACTAGGTTTTTCCTAGTTTGAACTAAAAAATTTAATTTCAATTAGTTAGTTCAAATGGTTAGTTCGAACTTAGTGCTTAGTATTTTACCTCTGTATTTTCTTTCTATTGTCACATGGACCATTTGGGAGAGCTTTAAAATTTAAGTAGCTTGACTGCCATCTGGTGGAAAACTGAAACCAATGCACCATTGCTATCTAATTCTGCCATTTGCAGTGACTATCTTGTTGAAGTTGTTTTAAAACATTCACTACATAAAAAATGATTACAGAAATAAATAATGCTATCATTTCTACCACATTTTACTACTAGATAATGCCATGTTTTATACGTCTACTTTAATATTAAAATATAAAATTACACAAGCCTACATGATCAACAATCAATACACTACCATATTTCCCACACAAAACACAGCATATTCCTCCCTCGCAACCATCAGCTCAGTAATGCAGAATGAGCCCCTATGAACAAATAAATGAGCACAGCTTAATCCCTGAGAACTGTATTTTATGGAGATCTTTTATATATCAAAGTCAGGATTTCTGATTCATTTGTAAACACGAAAGCTAAAATTTGGTTTAACATTGTTATTTCTAATGATCTTATGGAAGTCCTTTGAATAGTGCCATTTAGTTGGAACAACAATAAGAATGGAAGAAAGCTTTTCTGATAGAATTTTTATGTACTGTGGTTTCATTGGTCATCTTTTCTTCCAGACTGAGTGATTAGCTGCTGCAGAGGTCTTTCCAGAAGCAAGGCAAATGCCAAACATTGCTCAGCTGACACACAGTTCCCACAGACTAAAGTAGAAGTGATCATCCATATGGTCTTGTGACTAATATCTGTGATTTGTACATAACTGTGTTTTACAGGCCTTGCTGAGAAGTCACTTTACAAGATCCAGCTGCAGGAAAATTAAACAACAGTGATTCTTTCCCAGGCTAAATGCTCAAAATATAATTCCCTAGTAGAGAAACTCCTTGCATTGGCTCTGTAGAGCAGCATGTCAATTATTCCAACACCTTATATCCAAAATTTTCAAACCTGGATGCCTAAAATTAGGTATCTGCTTCTCCATTTAGGACCCAATCCTGCAAACCTTTACCCTCATGAGTTGTTTCTTTTTGCTCAATAAGACTCTACTGTATATCTGGTACATAAATATGTTCATGTGCATAAATGATTGCAAAATTGTGGCTTCAGAGAGCTAAAGTGGCCTGATTTTTCAGTGATGCTGACCACCCACAGCTACCCCAGTACTATATTAGATCTAACATGCTGTTCTAGAGGAAAATCAGTGCAAAATCTTTACTTCATCTGGCCTCAGGTAGAAGCCTTGATGAGTAACTCACATTTAGCAAAATCCTGTAAAGTGATTTCCCAACAAGGCCTCCTGTAAAGGCTACTATAAACTCTTCAGTAGATGTATCAGAAAGCTAACTTTCCTACAGAAAAATTCCAAATTAATTGTCATTCCAATGAGCCATCCATGTAGGGAACTACATTTTGCTTTTATTACTGCCTAGCAAAGCAAGACACCAGCAGAACCACCCACATTGCATTGAAATATCAACCAAAGTGCAGCTTATAGAACCCGATCCATTTTCATTCAAAATCCATTAGTCAAATACAAAGCTTAACAAACTGGGCAGAGGATTTTCACCCAGCAACCTAAAGGTTAAGAGCTAATTAATGTTTGTTTTAGCAACCACAGACTGTAGACTAGAGAACAAGAGAGGTGAGGTCCTATCTTTTATTGGATAAACGTCTCATGGTGAGAGAGGGAAGCTTTGGAGCTTAAACATTCTTCAGGTCTGGGAAAATTACTCAAGAGTTTCCAAAACCTGAAGAAGGGCTCAATGTAAGCTCAAAAGCTTGTGTCTTTTTCTATGACTTTTTGTCTTTGGTTCCTTTGACTAAATGATCTCTTTCAACATGCTGTACTCATGAATCTATCATTTTGCATAGCTTGGCAATGCAGTGGTCAACAGTTTGTACAGATGCTTCTTCACACTTGTTGCAGGACTAACGCTAATATATAACATTTCTTGTAGGATCAAAATATTTTTGGAGTGCATTCAAAATATCAGCAGGGTCTCTGTAATCTGCTGGAAGTATATCCAGTTGCGGCTGGAGCATGTGGCTTTCTTTCCCCATTACTGACAGCAGTTCTGCAGCCATTGTTCTTTAATCTTTCTCATTCAGTGCTGTGACAATTTCATCATCTTTCCATTGTACACTAAAAAGCAGCCAGTTGTTGAAGACACCTCTGTCCATAATGATGGGTCCAGGAACCAGCATCAGGCTTCCTGTTTTGACTGCAGTCTGATTATGTAAGCCTAACAGTCAGATCTGCTTGTTGCTTTGTCCTTACAGGATATGTTTACATCTGGCACCATGTTCTAGTTATATCAATAAGACACAGAAATCCCTGGAGGTATTCCAGTGACAGCAGGGTTAAAATATAACTTGGTGGGCCCAGACCCCTCCTAAATTTCCAGGCCCCATTCACACATATCCGAGCCCTCTTCCCCCAAGTCCAGGACCCCTTCATGCATGTGCGGGCCCTAGCCCACATAGGCATTTGCAACTACTTCTAATCCCACATGCACTGGTTATCACTCCACTATACCCCCACACCCTCCCAGCTACACCCTCACAACCCTCCACATCCCTCCAGTTACACCACCACCACCCCCACACACCCTGCCCCACGCAACACCCCCCAGCAGCATTCCCTTCCTGTCCACCAGCAGCTCTGTACCCCCCGATCCCAGAGGCCAGCAACCCCCTCTCTCCCTGAAAGACCGGTGGCAAGGGCCATCCCCATCCCCTGGGGAGTGTTCTGGGGCACAGCAGTTCCGTGTGCAGCTTGTGAGAACCTGCCATGCCACTTCCCCAAGTCCCCTGTCAGCTTCTCCTGCTCCCCAAAACACCTCTAGCTGCCCGTTGGCTTCTCCTGCTCCCCCAGACACCCCAAGCCCCACCCATCATTTTTTCCTGCTCCCCTAAACCTCAGTCAGAGCACACTTAGGGTGGGAGATTTAAAATCTCACAGGCCCAGCCTGCTGAAGCTCCCTGCCGTGCTGGAATGTGCCAGAATGGCATTCCAGGGCCCACTATTTTAGGGGCTCAGTGTTTGGCAAGCCCCTAAAAATAGAAAATGGAGCTGAAATGCTGCATTCTGGTGCCCACTGTTAAATGATGGGCCCCCGAACACAGCGTTTCAGCTCCATTTTCTATGTTTAGGGGACCTAGAATGCTGAGCTCCTAAAAATAGTGGGCCCTGGAATGCCATTCTGGTGTATTCCGGCTTGCTTTAACCCCTGAGTAACAGACATTATTCCGGAGATCTGAGACTTTACAAAGAGGGCCGCACCCTTGATCTGCCCTCTGACTTGGTATTAACTATTCTATATCCTGTTACACAAAACATTGTACAGCTCAGCTTTTGGAGGTTCTAGCTGCAGCTGCCTCTTGAGAGTGGGAAGCCATCTCTCATAACACCCTCTGTAGGCTTTTAACCATCTATGTTCTTTAGAACGACATATAAATTAGTTAGCTGAAGAACTGCACATGGCTTCTAATTCATATTCACACTTTACTCCTTTGATCCTGGCTCTCTTTCCTTCTGACTGATTTCTAGGTAATTTCTTTTTGCTTCTTTCTGACTATTTATTTCCTTCCATGGCACTGTCAGGAATTTTTCTAGCTGCTGCTTTCTTCCTGCTTAAAAAACATCTTTCTCTCTTCTATTTCTTTTCTTCACTTCTCTGAATCTTTCTCCCCTACTCTCACAATCTTTTCTACTTGTTCTTACAGCACATTAACACAGAAGAACCTTATCCTTACATAAGAAAAATTCTCACAGAACCTTCCGTAATTCTGGCTGTGAAAATGATAGCAATCACCCTGACCCAGCTAGGAAAATATCACCTTAAAACATCCTGTTCTTGCACCTCACAAATCCAGAGCAAAAGTTTCAGCAAAGTTTCACCAGGTTTTGGAGACAGCCTGTACACATATGCTGTACTGGAACTTCTCTGAAGATCCTGTCATATTTTTTTCAGAATTTCCACTTTCATTTAAAAAAAAAAAAAAGTAGTAGGCCTCCAGCTGTCACAGTTGCAGAGACCACTTGAAAAATGAGAAATGAATAGAACTGCTGCAGAGGTGACTCTGCAGAGATATTTGAAAATTAGTTTTGAGAGGTGTGACCTGCCTCATTCACCTTAGTGCGCAGTCAACCAAGATATCCAAAGATGCTAATTTAATGTCACCATTGGTAACTGTTTCATTCCCCATGCAAGACTGCAGAGTCACAGGTTCCACACTTTCCTAAGAGTGATGGCTCATTTTGGTTACACAACTTCATGGTGCTCAGGAGACCCCAATATTCATATATTTGCCTCATTCAAAAAAGATCCTAGCCCAAACAGCCTAGCAGAGCCCATGGGCATGTACAAGTCCTACTGAGGGAGAGCCATGCAGAATCAAGCAGCGCACCAAACAATTTTTGCATATTCTGTGAGCTGGGTATCATTTTGGAATTAGCAAGTGGATCTTGTTTTATGGGAATAACCTGAAAGAGCACTATCACCTTCCCCCTCACCCCAACCTGACACTTGACATATAGAGAGTTAAACTGTAAAGATTTATACACTAAAATGCACAGTAACAAAACAACTTCTTTAAATCAGTGAGAGATGTGGTGCTCAACACTTTAGAAAATTTTAGATCTTATTTGCCCCAAGATGGGCCCCAAAAGAAATGAGAAGAGTAGCTTCTACTTCTACTATAGGAAAAGAGAGTCTTTGGACTCCAAAGGTGTCAAGACAGCTGGTTTTGCAAGAAATAAATTCACATAAAGCAAAGATAATTCTAATACACAGAGATATTCCAATGATGAGTACCATAGAAATAGCTAAAAATAAATACCACATGTCTTGAGACCATCTAAGAGTTTACCTCTTCTGCCAGGTTCTCTCACATTTGGAGAACATAATGCCAAAACTGCTTGGTTTATCTCTGAGTGTTCATGACATCGCATCTTAAATTAATTGTACAGCATTGCAATAGAAAGGACTCACCAGGCCCAGATCTTCTTCTAAGTGACTTTGAGGATCAGGACCCTAGAACATGATTTAATATAATTTTGCAGTCCCAGTGCTTACAGTTTTCAGAGTGAACATATAGAAAATAAATCAATGTCCAATGTATTTAGCTGTTATTAGTGTTTTTTAACCCTAGACTTGATCCCAGTCCTGCAGTGAGGATTGTGCTGGTAATCACATGAACTTCAGTGCAGCACCAGGGACTTTATTTCCAGAGAGGCACCAGCTATTTCTTTGTCAGGTAGGGTTAATCCAAAGACCATTCAAGTTAATGGAAAGCTTCCCATTGAGTTTAATGCGCTGTGTGTTTTGGCTCTCCATGTACAGAGGTCAGGCTAGATAAAGCATAGCAATAAGCTTACAAAGCGCAGCGTGTTGTACTCCTCATCAAGACAAGGGGAGAAGCAGTTTTTAACAATTACACCCTAGTACTCTATGCATATTTAAACACTCCAGAACGGGGGTCAGCAACCCCTGGCACCAGTGCCAAAAATGGCACGGGGCCAAGCCTGAGCAGCACACCGCCACTTAGGCTTCCCCACTGCTGCATTGGCTGGGCAAAATGAGCTATGTGCCATGGCTCCAGGCCAGCAGAAGCTATGGCGTGCAGCTCCCAGCCCTTTGCTGGCTCTGCCCCCTGCTGGGCAGGGCTGGAGAGGAGTGAGGCGGGTTGACCCCCCCCCCCCACTTCCAGCTCCAACCACAGAGCCAGAAGCTGCCCACGGGTGGGGGCGAGAGGTGGTTTCAGTTGGACCCAGAGGCCACGGGGATGGAGGCAGCCCCAGCTTGGACCCAGAGGCCGCCAGCCGGTGAGGGCCAGAGCTGGCGCCAGCCCCAAACCAGAGGCCTGGCCTGCCCCCTTTTGGCACTGCCCACAGAACCCACTGAGGTTGCGGTGGGCAGGGCTGGCACGGGGGCCAGCAAAGATTGCCAACCCCTGCTCTAGAACATAACGACTGGAGTCTGTTGCCTGCAGCCGTCTGTTACCCGTAAGCCAGTCTGGGCCTGCAAGCCAGAGCCAAACTTCCCCAAAATGGAAGTGGATCTTTAGTCTCCCCAGCCACACTCACATCCTTAGATTGCATTGTCAACTGCAAGTGTTTAAACATCACAGGGTTGCCCCAGTGGTTAAAGTATAATTTGAGGGCACCAGAACCTTTCTAATCTCCGGGACCCCTTCCTGAATTGTCTGTATCCCCTTCGTGCATGTATGGGCCAGATTTTTCTAGATTCTGGAATCTGGGCCCCAGGACTCTGGCTCATCAGATTTGTGGCCAGTTCCAGGGCATTCCAGCTTACTTTAACTCCCGGGCAGCCCTTCAGAATTGCAAGAATGACTTAAAAGTCATGAAATTTAAAAATATAATAAACATGGCTTTTGAGACTTTGGAATACGCTGGGATCATATTTTCAAGTCTTTCTCCACAACCATGCGAGCTACAAACTTACTTTTTTGTAAAGTGGAAGCTGAGATTCTCATCTAATTAGCTGATGCCAGGATCTAGAGTTTCACTGGAAATACCACATACCTCAAGAATCTCAATAAAACTGTGAGAATTGGCAGCGCTGCTCATATACAATGGCAGCTACTTCATGATTATTTAAGACAGAATATTTAGGAAGCCAACATTACCATAATATGTGGGGGTTTTTTAATATATTTTTTCCTTCAGTACATTTCCTTGTTTTCTACAGATGCATATACAATTTTGTGACTGAATAAGTATAGATTAGCTAACTGTTAATGACAGAATGTCTGTTATTCTACACAATATCATATATGAAAGCATTTTTTGCTTCAGGTTTTGATATGAGAATATTAATTTTATGCCTCTCTTTCATGCCTCTTTACTCTCAATTAACCAGATCCTAATACAGTCCACAAAGTCCCTGAACATAACACAGGTTGATGCACTCACTCTAGGCCAGGGGTCTCAAACTTGTGGCCCAAGGTCTGCATGCAGCTCTTAAAGTTATTTCTTGCAGCCTGCAATGACATTATCACCATCAATATTTGCAATGTCATTGTATGAAAAGGTTTCAGTGGTGCAGCCCTTGGGCTAACATACTAGCTATCATGAGGCCCTCATGGTGACTTAAGTTTGAGACCCTTGCTCTAGGCAATGCCTTGAAGTACAATAATGGTTTGTTTAATATTTTATAGACCAATTGGTTACAAATTCAGTTTGCACCCAAACAGCTCCTTTCACAGATGTGAATTTCTTCATGATTTTTCTTAGAAGTCTTCATATGACATCAAAAGCCAAGGTGAATTTGAGGCTATACCTTTCCCTCACCTGATATGACAGCCTGCATCCTGACTGAAGGTTCAGTGCGCTCAATGGCCAAATTTCCATTTGCAGACTGAGCCAGAGCCCACTGAAGTCAACAGAAATCTATCAAGGCTAGCATTAGGCCCTATTTCTTGCACAAGTCAGTTTTAGAAATTTTTCTGTTACTCCTGTAGCTTTCTCCCAAACCTCTGAATTGACACCTGTAGTAACAGTTCTGTGTGAGGTCTGTGGCCAGGATGACTAGGCTGGTCGAGTTAAAACACATTTAAAACAACTTTTGAGGCATCTTCACTTATTTCTGAAGCTAATCTGAATTTAAAAAGCAAAATCCAGTGTTACTATTCCACTGCATAAAACTCACAAAGCTAGATCTCATTGTCAAGTTAGAAAAGACATACCATTAAAACAAGCACTCCTGACCATAGCCTAAATGTACAATCTCTCTCCAGGTGCATAACCTGGCATCTTGTTTACATAGCAATGTAATCGAATGGCCATGCTTGGTCTAAATTAGAGCATATGCTCCTTCCAAATGAATAATTCAGCCTCTAGTAACAAGAGTATTTTGCCCAGACCAAAGCCTGATAATTAATCCTACCAGTCTTACTGGTGCCCTTGTAAGAAAGCAGACACACTTCTGGATCAGGTATTTTATTCACAAGTAGTTCTGACAGTCTCTCCACTACCAGACAAACACAGGAGACACTGAGACAGATCACATGCAGAATATCACATTTCAAAGACCCTTGCTGGAGGTCTGTAACGGGATATACTCCACCGCCATCCTCTGTTGTCCGATGAACTTCTCAGTCTCTTTCAGTAAGTGGCAACTTCATGTGAATGTGTTTACCTTCCCGTCACCAATAGCAATACCATCCGATGCAATGCAGCAAAGAGCACGCACTATTTTTTTGCCCTTTCCCAGAGAACTAGCAAGATCTCCGTATATACTAACAAACTCACATCCTTCCTCAAGCGGCCCCCTGCTTCTTGTCTTCTTTTATACCTCTCAGTTGATGACTAATTGGTTCATCAACCCTCCCAGTCTCCTCAGCTAATTAGCTGCATAACCCCAATCAACCTTCTGCAGGGGAACCAATTGGTGCCTAAGTGATCAATGTGCCAGCCCACCTTCCAGCTTCCAGTCCAAAGCCTGCTGGAGATGGTAGTTGTTGATTCCTTAATGGACCTGTGAGCACAGGTGTGTACTTCTGTTCCCAATGGCACCCCCCACACACCTGGGCCCTGATCCAGGGCCCTTCTATCCCCCCACCCTCAGTGGCCAGAGCCGGGCTGGGGGTTTCCTACCCTGCCATGGCCAAAGAGCTGGGGGGGAGCCCCTTCTCCTGCCACGGCCAGAGCCAGGGGCTCCCTTTCCCTGCCATGGCTGAAGTCAAGCTGGGAGCCCCTTCCCCCGCCGCAGTCAGAGCCGGGTGGGGTTTCCCTTTCCCTGCTGCTGCTGGAGGCAGGTGGGGAGCCCTTTCCCCCGCTGCGGCTGTAGAGCCTAGCAGGGGTTCCCGACTCCGCCATGGCTGGAGCTGGGCAGGGAGCACCTTCCCTGGCTCCCTGAGGAATGTGCCTTTAAGGCACATTCCTCTTTGGGGCCAGGAAAGGGTCTGGCACCCTTTCAAATTGGCACCTGGGGCTTTGCCCCTTTTGTCCCGCCATAATTACAGACCTGCCTCCACAACCACCTTCTTCGGCTACGACTTCACTTTTCCCTTGCACCTTCTGATTTACACACACTCCATCCATGGCCCCATAAAGTCAGGAGACCTCCTCATCAGCCTCCCACTGGTGCTGGTCAAAGTGGCCATTTATTCTACCAGATGAAGGATGCGAGATGGGGAGGTTCTTGTGACTGCAAAGTCTATTTCTGCTCCTCCCTTCAATCACACATCCAGGCATAGTTCCTTGGGGTCATGTCTGCTAGTTCCCTCACCTTTGCAGAGCAGTGGACACAGGCTGGGGTTCTCTGCTCAGTGTCCCCTGCTGGCTCCTTAATTTGGGCCTTATAACTTCACCTCTGTTCCTGATTTTTCACTTGCTGTCCTAAAATTTGCTGGAGCCCCAGGCTCATTAACTCCTCTCCTTAGGCTGGGGGAAGGGCCTTCAAATGTAGATTGGTTTGTGCCTGCCTGTCCCCAGAACTCAAAGGATGTTAGCTTCCAATCACAAAGTCTAAGTGGCTGTTATTTTTTATCATGATTGAGGGGCCATTAGTTGATCTGTTAGGTTCAACAGGTCAGTGGATTGATAAAGTGTGTGTTATTTCTAATCAACAAGGATGAAAAGAGAGGCATTCCCCTCCTTTTCTGCTCTTACTCAGAGCAAATCTAAAATCAATACATAAGAGTCTCAGAGCAGGGACCAGGCCTTTTCTTTGCTCCATAAAGACCCTAGCACACAGTAAGCCAATTAGCATCTCTGCTGTAAACACAATCTAATTATATTTTCACTCCAGTAGAGGGCATACCATACTAACATGTTAACTAATCACAGCGTTCAAAACTGAACATGCCTTAGTTAAGAGTATTAAAAAAAAAAAAAAAACCCCACTATGTACAATGTTTCAGAGCAAGAAGAAATCACTCTCCTATAATTTTTCAAAATCCATAGTGCTGCTACTGCAATTTACATTCTCTTTTCTTCTAACATGTTTTCCACATCAGTTCGGTGATCTAATTACTCCCAAATCTGGTGTTTTTGACTTTTTATATCATATTATTGAGATTTTTTTTCTTTAATAAATTTCCATGGATGAAGAGGCTGCAGATGACCATTTAAGATAAATGAAGTAAAAAAGTAAACTGAAGCAGATTGCTAAATTGCAGGTGGATCAGACAAGCATGATATACCTGGGATCAAACCCACAATGGAATTTGTTAGGCTTGGCGAAAGAAAGAATGTAGCAAGCCCCTCGTACTGTTCTGTATAGAAAGGAATGTAAAGAGAAGAGTTTGGGGTAGAGAATGGGAACCAATCATTTACCAGGCTTCCTGCAAGCCATCATCAGCTATGCAATGGATCAGAGTTCCAGTGAGTCTGATTTTCCACTGCATTTTATGTAGCCATTCACAGCTGTGCAAAGTGGATGAAATATGCTACCAGATTAGGATAGTTGTATTGAACAGGTAAAAATTATTACTGAAAATGTAAGACAAGGGAGAGTTGGGCCCTTAGACAGAGCTAGCCTGACCCATAAGCAAATAATGCAGTGGCTGGGGGTGCCACAGCCTTAGGGGCGGGGGGCCATGGTGGGCTGACTCAGAAGCCAGACCCACACGCCCGCCACGAGCCAGCCACTTTGCCCCTGGGGGTGGAGCAGGCCAGCCCATGGTGCAGGCTCCACTTTCTCATCCCACCTTTGGGCTGGCCCTCCACACCCCTAGGGAGGAACAGTTGGCCTAGGGGAGGGGCAGGAGAGGGGAACCTTGCCTCTGGGCTGGCTGTTCCCTGCCCTGGGGGCAGAGTGAGCCAGGAAGAGCAGAGGCCAGGTTCTGCAGGGTGCAAAACCAAAAGCTGTCATGGGGAGCCACAGTCCCTTGAGCTGGCCCTGCCCTTAGGTTGCTCTGAACATCTCTAAAGAGCATCACCAGCCCTCAGCACATTGGTGGGTAGGCTTAAACTGAATGGGTGCAAAATTGAGTAGCTGGCACAAGATTGGAAGTGGATCAATGACTGTGGGCTGAGGAAAAGACAGAGAAAGATTGGGAGCGTAGAGAATCATATTAGCTTGAGAGGTGGATTCATTGAGAAAGAACAGGTGAGTCTAGATGTTTAATGGAAAATAGGAAAATGAGAGGCAGATAGAGACAATATAGGGGCGGAGTTCATTAAAGGCACAGAGAGGCACTGCTTTCCCTGATTGGCTACTCTCTACCTCCCCTCTCCCTGCTGAGGCAGGAGACAGTAACAGCAGCATCTGACCCGTGAGACCCAAGGCAGGTGGGGTATGGCCTAGGGTCACTGCTGGCAGCAGGATCCAAGCCTAGCTGGTGACCCAGGGCTGCTGGTGGTGGGAGGATCCAGCCCATGCTGGTGGCCCAAGGCCACCACAGGCAGCAGGATCTGACCCCAGACAGGACCTGGGGCTGCCAATGGCAGCAGGAGGAGGATCTGTCCCTGGTCCCAGCTGGAGACCCAAGACCACCAGCAGCAGCAAGATCCAGCCCTGAACAGTACCCAAGGCTGCCAGTGGTGGTAGGAGCCATCCCAGGCCAAGAACCAGAGCTGGCGACAGCAGCAGGAGCTGGATCCAGCCCTGGCCAGGGACCTAGAGCCTCTGATAGTGGCAGGAGCTGGATCCAGCCCCAACTCCTAGCCAGGGACCTGGGGCCATCACTGGTGGCAGGAGCCAGCCCCAGCCCTTGCGACAGCAGCGGATCTGGCTGGGCAACGAAGGGACAAGGCTGCAGGCTGGGTCAAGCCCCAACATCTGCCCATGAGTCAGAAATGCTGACTTTATGGTTACTGTGAACAAGATTGGAGACAGCATGAAGGAGAAACACAGCCACCCTGCTGTATCACATATTTCTTAAATTAATGGTAGATTTTTTTTTTTTTGGAAGGTGGCAGCACAAACAGTACAGCCATTTTATGGGTTGAGGTTTGGTGAAAACACATTGTTTTGCCCACATTAAAAATTTTTAAAACCATTTCATTAAGAAGCTGCAGCATCTCTGTAGTCTGGAAAAGGGACTTGGAATTTGCCAGAGCATCACCCCGGTGTCAGAGATGTGCCTTTTGTCCTGTCCCCTAAAAATTCACTATGGTTGACCAAGTTCCAAAGGGCCAGCCGTGTTAGTCTAGTAAAGCAAAATAAGCAAGGAGTCTTGTGGCATTTGAAGACTAACAGATTTATTTATTGTATGAGCTTTTGTGGGAGAATATCCCAATTCGTCAGATGCTTTGAAGAGGGAGAACTTACAGAATTGGATGAAAATAAATGCAGGGCAGTGTAAGACATGGGATCAGGGCATACTGCAACAGCAAATTGGAGCATTTGTAAGGATTCAAACTCTAGGAAACAGCACACACAGGGAGGTTGAAGTCACATTACCTGGTATAGTGTGAAATGACCAAGTTACATGTTTCTGTTTACTCAATTCCCACTTGGGATCTGAGTCCTCACAGAGTGATCGAGCAAGCTCCCTTCTAGGGCTGTCAGGGCTGCTTGATCAGAGTTTGGCTGATCAATAGGCATCGCCAAATATAAACCTATTTTCTGTCAAGCTTCATTTTTCAGTCTGATTTTACCTCAGAGGGTCAAATACAGGCTGGGTGTTAAATTTTTTTAAAGGTCCCATTTTTAATTAATTTGAATTCCTAAAACTAATTGACAGATTTAATTGTAAATTTTCAGAAAATTCATTCTGTATTCAGAGAATGTGTTGTAATTCTGGAGAGATTATATAGTATTTTTAATCTATAGCTATAAGGTTGAAACCCTGCATTAAGTGAAAACCTCAGCTCAACTCATCTTTCATTATGGATGTGCTGTCTGTAAGCCATGTTGGAGGCATTGACAAGGTCTAATCAATAGCACTGGTCATACTTAACTGAGTCCATTGTAATGTGAGAAAATAAATTAAAACTATTATTCCCCTTCCTCTCCCACTAAATGGCATGCTACAACTCTTCAGGTTGTAATGAGTCAGTGGTACGAGGCAGAGAGCTGGTCTATACCTAGGCAGGACTTTGGCGGCAATTGAAGAGAGATATGCAAAGTACTTAAAATATCTTTCGTATCTCCTTTCGACTGCCTACCTCCTACTCACCATGCTGTCTTCAGTGCACTGAGTCAGCTCAGTGCTACTACTTCTGCAGGAGTGGTCTTACGGCCTCAGCTTCCTGACTGGCTGAGCGGGTCATCGCAGACCAGATCAGTCAATTCGTAAGATGGATCTGACAACTGCAAGTTTGCTGCCTGTCAGTGAAGACTTGCCCAGGGTTGTCTCTTGTGAAGAGTTTTCATTCATAGGTTACTTGCCTTCCAACTGTCATTGCTCCTTATAAGTTTCATGGCTATATGCTACTTTGGGCCATGGCATTTGAAAGATCATATGGCTACACTGCAATTAGACAGCTGTGACTGGCCCACACCAGTTGACTCAGGCCTGTCTAGCTGGGGCAAACAGCTTAGGGTTTTTAATTGCGGTGTGGACATTTGAGCTTGTGCTATAGGTCAAACTTTGGAGCCCATCCACAGCACAACATACTAGAGCTCAGGATCCAGCGTGAGCGCAATTTTCTAAATTGCGATTAAACAGCCCTACACCCAAGCCTCAAGAGCCGAAATCAGCTGGCATGGGCTAACTGCAGTGTAGACATACTGCATAACACTGCTGTCTCAGCCCCATTGCATATCAGAGCTGCAGCTCTAGGGTGCTGGAGGAGGAAAGTAGAAAACCTTTAAAATAAAAAGACATTGGAGTGCAAGGATGAGGCTCCCTCCATATCTTCCTCTACATAGTACTGGTTTCCCTAGCTTAATGTCGCTCCCCAAAGACAGCATCAATACCCTTCATGTCAGGCACTTCCCTGAGTCACTATGTCATACTCACACTCTCACTGGGAGCCCCTCTGCATTGCTCTGGCCATGCAAAGCACTTGTAAAACCAATTTAACAGATCAACCTGCTCTGCACTGATCCAGAGGGCATCAAAGCAGCCAGAGTGTACTCATTAATCTGCTTCTATTACACAAAATAAACAACATCTGTACCTTCCAGATCACTGAAAATGCCATATGGACTCATAGACTCTAAGGTAAGAAGGGACCAATATGATCATCTAGTCTGACCTCCTGCACAGTGCAGGCCACAAAACCTCACCAACCCACTCCTACAAGGAACCTCAAACCCATAACTGAGCTATTAAAGTCCTCAAATCATGATTTAAAGACTTTAATAGAGAATCAACCAGCAAGTGAGCCATGCCCAATGCTACCGAGGAAGGCAAAAAACCCCCAGCGCCCAAGCCAATCTGCCCTGGGGGAAAATTCCTTCCCCACCCCAAATATGGCGATCGGTTAAACCCTGAGCATGAGGGCAAGTCCACAACAGCCAGTCAAGAAGAACTTCTCTGTAATAACTCAGAACCCACTCAATCCAATGCCCCTTCCCACATCCCTATCATACCCATCACCAGTAGTAAAAGACAGACAATGGCCAAGCTACACTGTCCATCATATCATTCCTTCCATAAACTTATCAAGCTCAGTTTTGAAGGCACCTAAAGTTTTGCCCCCACCACTTCCCTTGATAGACTATTCCAGAACTTTACCCCTCTGATGGTTAGGAATCTGCATCTAATTTCAAGCCTAAATTTTCTAAAGGACAGTTTGTATCCTTTTGTTCTTGTGTCCATATTGGCACTGTATTCAAGTAATTCCTCTCCCTCCCTTGTATTTATCCCTCTAATGTATTTATAAAGAGCAATCATATCTCCTCTCAGCCTTCTTTTGAGAAGACTTAAGAAACCAAGCTCTTTAAGTCATCTCTCATAGGGAAGATTTCCATTCCACGAATTTTCCTTGTAGCCCTTCTTTGCACCTGTTCCAGTTTGACTTCATCTTTCTTAAACATGGGTGACCAGAACTGTACACAACACTCCAAGTGAGGTCGCACCAGAACCTTGTATAACGGTACTAACACCTCCCTGTCTCTACTGGAAATGCTCCTGATGCACCCCAGGACCGCATTAGCTTTTTTCACTGCCACATCGCATTGGTTACTCATTGTCATTCTGTGATCAACCAATACGCTCAGGTCCTTCTCCCCTGTCACTTCCAGCTGATGCATTCCCAGCTTATAAGAAAAACTCCTGTTATTTGTCCCTAAGTGCATGACCTTGCACTTCCCATTGTTGAATTTCATCCTATTTCTAATGCTCCACTTTACAAGGTCATCCAAATTATTCTGTATGCTATCCCAATCCTCCTCTGTATTGGCAATACCTCCCAGCTTGGTGTCATCTGCAAACTTAATTAGCACATTCCCACTTTTTGTGCCAAGGTCAGTAACAAAAAGCTTGAATAAGATGGGTTCCAGGACCAATCCTTGGGGAACTCCACTAGTAACCTCCTTCCAGCTAGACAGTTCACCTTTCACTATGACCCTCTGTAGTCTCCCCTGTAACCAGTTCTTTATCCACTTTTCTATTTTTATATTAATCCCCATCTTTCCCAATTTAACTAATAATTCCCTGTGTGGAACTGTATCAAATGCCTTGCTGAAATCTAAGTAAATTAGGTCCACTGCATTCCCTTTATCCAAAAAATCTGTTATCTTCTCAAAAAAGATCAGGTCGGTCAGGTATGATCTACCTTTTGTAACGCCGTGTTGTATTTTATCACAGTTACCATTTTCCTCAATATCCTTAAGTACTTTGTCCTTCAAAATTTTCTCCAAGACCTTGCATACTGCTGAGGTCAAACTAACAGGCCTGTAGTTACCTGGATCACTTTTACTCCCTTTCTTGAAAATAGGGACTACATTAGCAATTCTTGAGTCATAAAGGCACAACCCCTGTGTTCACCGATACTTTAAAAATCCTTGCTAAAGGGCTGGCAATTTCATGTGCAAGTTCCTTCAATATTCTCAGATGAAGATTATCTGGACCCCTTGATTTAGTTCCATTAAGCAGCTGAAGCTTGGCTTCCAACTCAGATATGGTAATTTCCACTTCTACATTCTCATTCCCATTAGCTGCCCTACCTCTGTCCCCAATCTCACCATCACCCTCATTAAAGGCAAAGGCAAAGTACTTATTTAGATATTCAGCCATGCCTAGATTATCCTTGATCTCTACCCCATTCTCAGTGTATAGTGGTCAAACCTCCTCCTTCTGTGTTTTCTTTCTATTTATATGGCTGAAGAACCTTTTACTATTGGTTTTGATTCCCTTTGCAAGGTTTAACTCTGCTTGGCTTTTGGCCTTCCTCACTTGATCGCTACATGCTCTGACCTCTAAAAGGTAGTCCTCCTTTCCTATCCTTCCTAACTTCCACTCCTTGTAGGCCTTGTGTTTCCTCCTAATCACCCTTGCAGTGGGGGGCTGAGCGGGGCGCCCCCGCCCCTGCCGCAGTGTTTCCGGGCAGCCCGGGGTTTAAAGCCCATGGGGTGAGTCGCGCAGCTCAGCTTCACCCCGCCGGTCCCTGCAGCCCCCTGCAGACACCCGCGGGGTGAGGCGCGGCTCAGCTTCACCCCGCCGGTGCCTGCAGCCCCCCTCTGCCAGCCAGAGGATACCCCTCAGCACCCTGGCCAGGGTGCTCAGGGTTCCCTGGCCAGGGTGCTCAGGGTTCCCTGGCCAGGGTGCTCAGGGGGTAGCCCTTCCTCCCAGGGTGCTTAGCACCCTGGGAGGAAGCTCACGTTGTTTCGGAACACTTTGTTCCAAAACAACATGTCCACACAGGGCTGTTTTGAAACGAGCTGTTTTGAAACAACCTTGTTTCGCGGGGAAACCAGGTTTAAGCTGTTCCGAAAGAACGGCGGCCATTTCAAAACAAGCGGTTTGCTTTTTTCAAAATGGCCGTGCGTTGTGTGGCCATGGCATTTCTTATTTCGAAACAACCTCATTGTTTTGAAATAAGAATGCTGTGTGAACACACCCACTCTGGTCACAGATTTTTGTTTACCCTTCCATTCAGTTTAAATTGGATTAGCTCATGATCACTAGAACCTAAGTTGTCCCCTACAACTAATTCCTCTATGAGGTCTTCACTACTGACTAATACCAAATCTAAGAGCGCGTCTCCTGTCATTGGTTTGGAAACCGCTTGATGGAGAAATTCATCTGCTATCACCTCCAAGAAAATCTGGGCCCTTTTATTGCTGCTAGCACATATCCTCCAGTCTATATCTGGGAAGTTAAAATCTCCCATAATCACACAGTTCCCAGTACTGTTTACTTCCTTAAAAGCCTTAAAAAATTCTCTATCCATGTCCAAATCAGATTCCAGCAGTCTGTAACACACCCCAAGCACTAATCCAGGAGAAACTCTAGTAGCTTTCTTCTCCAATGTGATTGAGCCAGACAGACCCTGTCCTGCTAATTTCATCACTCTGAATTTCTTTGCATTCTATTGAATCATTGATATACAATGCCACACTGCCACCTTTTCCATTACATCTGTCTTTCCTAAAGAGCACATAGCCTTTAATGCCCGTACACCAGTCGTGACTGCTATTCCACCATGTTTCTGTTATCCCTAAATTATCCGGTTTCAATTCTTCTACCAGTAGTTCCAGTTCCTCCATTTTATTACCTAGGCTTCTTGCATTGGTATATAAACATTTTAGCTTTTGCAGCTCAATTTTGCTCACATTCTGTACCTAACATGGCCTTTTTTACTGCTGCCAACATTGCCCATCAGACCAGTGTTAGTGCTTCCTTTCTTTCTAGCATCTATACTGCCTCTGACATCTTTGTCTTTTCTGAATTCAGTTTCCTGCCTCTCAGTGCTAGTATCAGGCGTAGAGATTGTCCGTGCCTCTCCCAACCATCTCCCCACACTCCTTAGTTTAAAGCTCTCTTAATCAGTTGAGCTAGCCTCCCTCCCAGGAGTCTGTCTCCCTCCCTACTCAGGTGAAGTCCATCCCTAGCAAACAATCTTCTGTCCATGAACACCTCCCAGTGCCCATACGTCCCAAATCCCTCCTTGTAACACCACTGCCTGAGCCATCTGTTAACTGCCAGAGTCTTCTCACAGCTGTGTTATCCTCCTCTAGGGAGGCAGAATCCCACTAAAAATTACCTGAGCCTCCAGCTCCTTGAGAGTCCTCCCCAGCCTGGCATAGTCTCCTTTGATACATTCCAATGAGAATCTAGCTATATCATTAGTACCCACATGAAGGACAGTCAGGATTCTTTCCTGCTCCCATGAGGATCCTCTTCAGCCTCAGATCCACATTGTGCATCTTAGCTCCAAGCAAGCAGCACACCCTCCTGTTCTCAGGATCACTTCCTCAGCAGAGGATCCCCAATCACATACACTTGCCTTTTCCTGGAAACAGTGTGCTTCTCCAGTCTATCCCCAGTTCTCTCTGTCCGGGAGTCATGATGTCTACAGCTGCTGTTCACAATCCTCTGCATCTGCTCCCGAATGCTCCTTGGACTCTTATTTATCACCAGAGGCTCAACTCCCCTTTGAATGGGACTAGCTGCTTTTCTCTTCTTCCTCACACTCCCACCTTCAGTGTTCCCCTGCTGGACTCCTTCGTTTGCTAATTCAGCAAACTTGTTTCTGAGTTCTATTTCACCTTCACTAGCTGGTCTTTTTTTCTGCCACCTTCTCACAGTCATGTTTCCACTGCCCACTATCCTCACCTAGCAGTCTCCCCTCGGAAGTGGTTGCTCCTGTTTCCATCTGCAGGTCTGAGTTTTTGTCTCCAGCCTCTCCAGTCCTCTGCTCCATCAACTGTTCAAACCCCTTCTAAACTCAACTACAGTTGCCACCTGCATCTCCAACCCTTGGATTTTCTCCTCCAACAACTCTATGGGGCAGCACTTCATACAAACAAAATTCTTTGGGGTTCCACCCCCCCAAGATGATGTACATCCCACAGCTTCCACATCCTCTCATCTTCATTATCTCTCCTCTTGTTGGAGTGATTTCTGCTGCTACCTCCATCTCTGCCATAAGTCTGTCTTACCCCTCCAAACAAACTCCCTCTCAAATTCCCCTATTGCCTGCACCTGGTGCTGCAGCTTGCTTGAGTGGCTGCCTTTATAGCTCCCCCGTAGGAAGGCTCCACCCCTAATTGGGGTCACCTGATCCCAACTGCCACTCAGCCCCTGCAAACTGAGAAAAAAAAAAAAGGAAAAGAAAAAGAAAAAAAAAGAAACAAAAAACCAAACCAGAAAAGCAAACACACACAGCACTCTCAACTCCACAGAACTCCTCTACAATCCCTGCCTCTCAAACTCCTCCGTTAACAGCCCTGTTGCCTGCTCCTGGTGCTGCTTAGGTTTCTATTTTGGTGTTTATATCTGAAACTACTAATAACCTAAGACATTCCCTTGACTCAAGGAGGAGGAAAAACTTGGTGGGATTAGTTTAACCTAATTCTGGAGTGACAGGCACAAATATTTGTCAGTCATAATTAGATCATTAATAGGAGTTTTGCACTACAGGGCAAAATTAATGTTGGTTGTATACCTAAACTGTGTTTCCACATATTTATGTATTTGGATTTCTTTAAATTAACTTTAATTCTGAATGTCCTGAGTGTGTAATACTTGCTTTAAAACCTTTCTGTTACTGGTATGTAGTCTCAACCATAATATAATTCTTCCCCCCCCCCCCCCAAGAATTGCAACTAAGGCCTGGTCTACACTGGAACTTTATATTGACATAGCTGTGTCAGTCTGGGTCATGCCTATTGTCCCGCCCAACACAGCTACGTTAACACAACACCCACTGTAGATTCAGCTCTGTTGACAGATGAGGGCTTCCACTGACATAGCTAACTTCATTTGGGGAGGAGATGCTGCTACACTGATGGAAAAAATTTCTGTGAGTTGAGGTGTTCACAGTATGAGGTTATGCCAGCATAGCTCTGTTGGTATGTAGGCTGAAAGGTAGTAACTAAGGTAGAAGAGATAAAGAAATGGAAGGAGAATGAAAAAGAGAAGTGTCTGAACCACCATGGGCCATGTTTTCCAGCTTTTCTGTGTAACAATGAGGGCTAGAAATATATTATTTTTAAATGAAAGCATAATTGCATGACCCTGAGAACTGGTGCTATAAAAAAATCATGAGAATTGCATATAAAACTATGGTAATTTGTAGAACTGTTTCTATAATTCTTGTTTCTGCCTTTGTTATCTCCCTAGCAGATAGAAGGGAGATTAAAAGGAAGGAAGGAAATCTTCAATCTGACAGTTTCTGGTTGCAGAGACTTTTGGGATGGACTGTGGCCTGGCAACCATGAAAGGTGACAGTCTTCATATTCATTGTGACCAAGAGAGTGGTGGCTAAACCAGAATATTTATTTTCTGAATTGCATGCAAAAAGCTAGATATTTTGATCACCTCACCAGTGCTCAGAAACAATTCAGTAGATATATAATGGCACTTCAGTGCCTAAAGATGCAGCTAGGTGCCTGTGATTTTCAAATGCACATAGATGTTTAACTCCCATTGGAGAAGCACTATCTGCATCTTCAGATTCCTTTAGAAATCTGGTCCTAAGAACTTGTCTATATACTGTGCTTGTGCTAATGAAACCAATTTAGTTGAGTGTAAGCAAATCTCTGGTGTGGATGCAATTAATCAGAACAAGGTATCAAAAGTAAAAACTACAGATGGTTGCACTGATTTAATTAAATTGATTTTTCTAATTATTTGAATTGGTGCAAAAGCTGTGTGTAGACAAGCCTGGGAAATGCCCCAGTATTCTTTCTCCTATGCCTCAGAGATCAGCTATGCAGAGCTGTAAATACGAGTCTATGGGTGTACGTGTGTCAATACTGAGTGAATGTAATAGCAAGGAACTTCTCTGATTTGACATGCAGTAAGAATTTTCCAGACAAAGAGTTCTCAATTGATCTTTATTTATGCATCTTAAACTATATCACGTTTGTAGTAAATAATATTTCAACAGAGAGACTTATTTTCAGCCAAACGATAGTTAATACCTGGCTTTATATGTAGATAAATAAATAACTACAGTGTAGTATTTCAACAGAGACTTGTCCAGCAGATTTCAAGTTACAATAATGGATAGCTGCCAGAATTAATACCGGATAAGCATAACAAGTACTAAACTAACAATAGAGATACAAAACTGTATTTTTGATCTAACTAGCAACACTGAAGCTTTCAAGTTGCATTGAAGTATAAATATGGAGCTCAAATACTACAAATGCAGCACACAAGTAAACCCCTACACTCCAAAGATGATCCATTCAAGTCAATGGAGTGCACATGTGAGTACAATTCAGT
Organism: Podocnemis expansa; assembly: GCA_007922195.1. NCBI lineage: Eukaryota > Metazoa > Chordata > Testudines > Podocnemididae > Podocnemis > Podocnemis expansa. Next base: position 3,597,066 of record ML681996.1, read on the forward strand.
GCTAATGTGATTATAGGATCAGAACCATTTTTATCTAGAACACAAACTGTTCATTATCAACACTCTGCTACAGTAACACATGGAATATTCTTAACTGTCATTTTAAAGCATACAGATAAATAACATGAATACTAGCACTTACCACAGATAAACACTTTTACAACAGTTCATAGCTTTTCACAACCTATTTGTGCTTTTAAAACTATTGTCCTCTTCAGCTTTGAAGGTAAGTTAATTCCCATTTATAGAAAAACAATAGCTTTTGCAGCTATAAATATACTGTACACATTTACTGAAAAAGGCAAACTGACATTTATCAAATATTATTTTCATGTTCCATCAAAAATAAGTTTGTTCAATTGTAATACATGTTTTTTATTGCAGTTGTCAATTTAAATTAGACATTTTAAGAGTTAAAATAGCAGCTATCACCAGTCAGTTCAGACTGACAATGGTCAACATTAAGTTAAACAGCTGGAAACTGGGCATTTTTCCTCTTCTGGTCAAGATGTCTCAAAGTACTAGTTAAGGACAGCTTGGTGAACAATTAAAGTCAGTGGAAGTTTTACCACTGCCTATAATGGGACCATTTTATTTTGAGAACTCTATTATTAAACAGACAACAGAAATCCAAACTTCACTTTTGCTGTTAAGGGCCAAATTCTGCAGTTCTAACATCAGTTTTATCATAGTGAGAAGTGGGAGAATTGTATTTATTTAATGTTGATGATGAGCTTTGGTATGCTATTCACCACTTGATTGAACACATTAATATATGACTCCTAGCAACAAGTGCTGGAATCATATGTGGAGTTTTTTGGAAAGGTCAAGTTGCCCGTAATAAGAGAGACACATAGGGTGGGAGCCACAAAGGACTTAGGTGTTACAATGTTGAAGTCACATCTCCTAACTTTTAGGTGCCTAGAAAACCTCAGGAAAAACAGTGAAGGTCAAAAAGCTGTAATGCACCTAGGTTCCCGATACAATGCATGGGGAGAAACAGGCACATAAGAATGCATACACAAAGGCTATGGCTACACTGGGGGCTTAAGTCGACTTCAGGAGTCTAAAGTTGACTTAAGCAACTCCCTGGCCACATCTGGAGTTCATTAAGTCAACTTAAGCACTGGCTTAAGTTGACTTAAAAACTCCTGCCCTTAAAGTCGACTTAGTGCAGTAGAGCCCTTTAAGTTGACTTCATGAAGTCAACTTAAGCCAGGGGACCCATTTAAAGTCGACTTTATTAAGTTGACTTTAAATGGGTCCCTTGAATTCAGTAAACTTTATAAAGTTGACTTAAACAAATGGGGCCTCACTAAGTTGACTTAATAAAGTCAACTTTAAGTCAACCTTATTAAGTTGACTTACCTGAGCCCTGTAGTGTAGACATAGCCAAAGCCAGCAATGGTAACTGCCTAAGCTAGTCAATGGGAGATGCCAATCTGAGATGGTGTGCTAAGTCTTGTCCCTCCTGAAGAAACAGGCACCTAAGTTTAAGCTGCAGGCAGGTGCCTACCTCCACCAGTGATTAGCAAATCAAATCAGGCCACTTATGCACCTAAGGCAACTTTTTCAAGAATGAGTCTGGGGCCTGCCTCATTGTGTATAAATGGCACAATAAGAGGATGGTGCCAGTGCCCCCTTAATAACTTTTTCCCCTGTGGTTAGCACACCTATGGAATGTGGGAGACCCAGGTTCAATTCCCCTCTCTCTGCCAGAGGGGGAAAAATAATGTGCCCCGCCTCTTAGGAGAGTGCAGTAATCACGGAGATAGCAGATACTCTGATGTGTGGCTTCCTCAAAAGCCTTTCTTTTTCTTGTTGGCACTGTTCCTTTGTGGATAAATAATTAAAGAACGGTCAAACCTGGAAACTCCCACCTCTATAGTAGATGCTCTAACCATTAGCATGCAGAATCATTCTCATTCTCTCTCCAACCCAATGACTGTGGGTATACTGTGGGTAAATACTTAGTGTCATTGGGCTTAAGAGAGAAGCAATGAAAATGACAATGAAACTGTGCAATAAGAAAACCAATGAAGATCACTCTATTTAAAGACTTTTAGCAAAAGTGTGTGTATCTCAGCAGCAACATATACAATATTCACACTTTTATTTCCATCAGGATCTGCAACTGAACAAGCTAGAAGCTATGAATTTACACACTGTAGCATGGGTAAATTTTCAAAAGCATTTCTAGTTTTGCTTCTTTGATACACAGTTATGTCAATTTCTTTACTGAGTAATTTGTCAGACATTTTAATTACCAAAATCAGATTATTACACTCAGTTAAGCTGCTGCACATACAGAGGGACAGTCAATGAAGCCAAGGGAGTTATGCTAATTTGCACCACCTGAGGATGTGGCCTAGAGTAACTTCATTGACCAAGTGCAGAATTTGGCCCTAGAATTACAGTGATTGCATATACAAATAAAGTTATTATTATGGCTCAGTGCTGTTCCCACTGTGGCCAATTAGTTTTGCTATTTAACACAATGAGTCAGATTCTGATATCCCACCAATGCTAAGTAGCACCTTGCTTAACAAGTAGTTCCAATGAAATCCATCAGATTACTTAAGGAGTAAAGTAGTACTGACTGTGGGTAACAGTGGGCTAATGTAGTATACTGTCTGTCACTATCATAAATCCAACCCCTCAAGCTGTGATTGTTGGTCAGTAGAATAATTCTTCCATTGACGTAGCTGTTGTCTCCAGGGTGAGGAGAGAGTTTGTCAACTTAATTACATTGCACAGGGTGAGAGTCATGTAGCTAGGTTGATCTACGTAGATCAGACCTGAGAGAGAAAAATCTTTCCATAACATTAGTTATCCTCTAGTTCTTTGAAGAATGGTTCTTTAGCTTTCAGCACCCAGAGGCATCAGGGATTTTTTAACATCCCATTTGAAATACGGAAGACATGTATTTTAAGGATTTTGCTATCTGATTCATAATTTTTTATTTACATACTTGACTGATATCGTCAACAGTTCTTAGGATACCTTTAAGACAAAAGAAAGTACATGCTGCTACCTAAGTAAATAAGCTGATCCAATGTTACACGTAAATTTGTCTTTTACACTAAGCAGAGGTGCACTGCAATCATACTAATTTCACATAGTGCTCCCCCATTTATCTCAAATATATGTACATTTCAAATATATCTGATTTTCTCTTCTTTGTAAATTACTTTTATTAAAATTACTCTCAGTGAACTGTATTTACAAATAAGCAAACTTTTAAACCTTTAGAAAACAAATTAATGTATTTGTGGTGGAGAATACATAAGACTCAGTCTCAACTCCTTAACTCAGATTGTTTAAAAAACAAGACCAAAATCTTGAACAAATGCAGTTGTCCCATATGGTCCAGAATACTAAGCACAAAGCACAGAAAACGCAAGGCTTGCTCATGCAAACATCTGTTCCTGTGAGTAGACCATTCTTTGGACCACTGAAGACCTTAATTCAGCAATATATTTAAGCATGTCCTTAAGCTATTTGCTGAAGAACAAGGGACTGCTGAATCAGGGCCCCACTGAATAAAGTTAATGCATATGCTTAAGTGTTTGCAGGTCCAAGCTTTAAGTTTTCACCAGAGAATATTTCTCATAAAAGATACCCTGATCCTTATCTTATAAAAGTTTTATTTTTTAATAGAAACATACATTTAAAAACTGAATCATGGACTAAAAGCAGTATAAAACTCTCAAAAGCCTCTCTCTGACAAAACATAAGCATTGTTTGCCACTTACACTCTTATATATAATATTTATAAATATATCCAAAGTCAAATCAGACATGGATGGAACACAACTACATGACACTCAATTTCCATTTTATATTGCACAACTACAACACCACAGAACACCTTCAAAGAGCAGTATTTCTAAGTTCTCATTTTTCAAAGTTTTGTTTGATTTGCTCAAATTTGCAGTTATTTTGCTATTTTCTCTGCAATAATACACCAGTTTCCATGATCATAGCAAGTACTAAGAATATGAAGCTCTGGGACATTCTCTTCTAGTAGACAGCATAGTTCTCCTTCCCGAAAAACATGATAATAACGCATGAAGGCTTTTGTATCCAATATATCAACAGCTGGGTCCCCAACAGCCACTGCCTCATCCAAAATGGAATCAGTGGAGTCAGTTGTTGAAGTTCTTTGAAAAAGTTTGCCAGACTTAGCATCTTCATCTTTACTACACGTACAGTTGTTGTCCCTGTCTTCCATAGGACCACTTGGAAAAGATGTTTCTTCATTCTTGCTCTGAACTATTCCATGGTGTTCTCCATTTAAGTCCCTTAGTACACCTGAGGCTGTCATCCACTGTGTGTTTTTGAAAGATGTATTTCCAATAAACACTTCATCATCATCTAAACTTTGTTCTTTTAACAATGACCGCTGGTGACCCAAGTCTAAACTGCAATGTCTCGATGGTTGATTGGATATGGTACTGTTTGCCCATCCTCCTACATTCTTCAGAGGTTTCATCTTCTCAGTTTGTTTTCTTAAGGTTGATTCATCAAGGGATCTAGAGAAAAACCATGAACGAAATGATCTCCCAAGAGCACTATAGAATCGATTTTCTTCTTCTTCAGACATTTTCATGCAGCAGGTCTTGGCTAAGCAATGGTCTGTACTGTGGGTACTTTTCATATCAAGATCCTGTTTGAGATTAATTAGATAGTTGCACTCTGAGCCCATTAGTTGCTGTGGGTGATCTGTTACAGTCTGTCCAAGGTCACTCTTACGTCCAGACTGATTTGATTCTGAAAGAAGCCGGGAGCACAAGTCCCTGTTCCATGGAACAAACACATCTTGTTTTTCAAAGCGACGATTTTTTTGTTCCATAGCCCAAACATAAATCATTATCTGACCTCCAGGTATCAACACTCTTGCCATTTCTTGTATTGCTCTGATTCTTCTCTGTTTAGTTGAGAAATGGTGAATCACTGTGCACGAAGAGAAGGCATTTCATGTTTAATATTGCTAATGTTAGATTATTTATTTTATAAAGTAATCTTTAGTTAACTTAGTGCCCACAAAAGGTTTGAGACTAATATTGCTAGAAACATAAATCCTTCATGTAGCCACAGAGCAAGTGGGCAGATGGTAATAAAAGTGCAAGCTTTCGCCATAGTTTCCTACCAATGTGCATTAAATATACTTGGTCAGAAAACTTTGATGGAACCATTTTCCATTAGAAAATGCAGTTCCATATAAATAGAAATCATTGGCAAAATTACATCAATTTTGTAGAAATTTCACTCTGCAGAAAAACTGAAAGATTTCCAATAGTGTCAAAATGTCTTCAACATTTTCAAAATGAAATATTTTGAATGTTCATTTTCAAATTAATTGTTGTTTTAAACTTTTTATATCACCATATATATTTTTAAAAAATCAAAATCAAAACAAAACTTTTCAATCAATCTGAACAACAATTTTTGTTTTAATGATGATGAACTTCTGATGTCCCTTCCGACCCTAATCTTCTGTGAACTCTTCCCCCCCCCCCCTTTGTGGAGAATTTAGGAGTTTTATGGGTTTTGTTCCAATTCAAAACAAAGTCAGATTATGAAGTCTCAAAATACTTCATGAAATGAAATTTCCATCCTCTGACCAGATCCAGCCTTAAATATGTCTTGATTGGGGCACCTCTAGTCGAGTGGATAGATGAGACTTCACGGCCAACCCAACACAGGGCACTTGCTGACGTAAACAGAAATACTATAAATATGCAAACTACTTTCATGATAATAACCAAAGATGACTGAATACTATAATATGTTTTAATTTATGTGTTTAAAGTATGTCTATCAAAAGTTCAAGGTAGATATTTAAAATACTAATGAACAAATCCTTACAATATATAAATTAGATTAATGTGCCAACCAAAAACATTCCAGCCTCTGTACATGAAGTCAATCACCTTTTGAATCTATATTCCCTTTTCACTGAAGATGCCTGGAAGAACCAAAAAACTTTGCAGCATGACCTGAAAACCACCATGGACATGCTCTGGTTGAACAAGGAAAGGAAGTTGGGAGCAGATCATTGAGAATGCTGTGCCCTAATTTAAAAAAGGACTCTGTTGACTCAGAAACCTTACTTGTTCACAGCTACTGAAATATCACAGTAAGAGGCAGACTAAGGTAGGCAAGGACCCAAACCACTTGTGGATTCACACGTGAAAGCCAATACCTTAAATTTCATCCAGAAATCAGCTAGGAAATAATGCAGATCACAGAGTACAAGAGTAATGTGCTTCCTATTAAGTTGCCATACTCTGAATTCACCACAGTTTCTGAATGCTTTTGAAGTGTAGTTCCATGCATCTGTGAATCTCACCCGTTAGTTGTATCTTCATTTGTCAAAAGCATGGGTCTAATGTTCAAATGAGGATGCTACTTTCTTTGCCAAGTACTAATGATAAAACCAGTTATTGATGTTAACTGGACACCAAACAAATAATGAGCATGATTCCTCAGAGGTTTTACTATTCCTTTCAGTTGCCTCCCTGATCTTGTCAGTAAAATGTCAGTCTTATCTAGACCAACCAGCTAGCTTTCAGCAATATATTTTCAGCAATTTTAGACACTGGCATCAAATGCGATAGAGACACAGAGCATAGTATGTCTCATACTGAAGACACTCCAGAGCCATACATCATCACAATGCATCTTGGTAAATGGCATCAAAGGAAACTGAGAATTAAAAATCAGCCTAGATATCTGATCTTTGTTCATCACTATGAATTGATAATCAACCAACACAATCTGTGCATTCTTTTTTCTGAAAGAGATCGAGGTACATTTTCTTCAGGGCTAAAACAGCACAGTCCCCTGGGAGGTCACATAGTCATACCTATTTTGTCAATGAGATTCTGCCACTTTCATTGAGAAGAGAATTTGATCCATTACACAGACCTTTTCCAGTCTCCAAAAGTGAAAGAAAGAACAACTAGTCTAGAATTAGATAGACATCGATACACTAAATCTCAGGGCACCTTGGCTTAGCACTCATTATTGTTGTATGTATAAAAATGTGATTAGTACATTTATTCTTGTCAGCATAGTAACTGACTAAGTATTAAATAAACAGGCAGCTCTTTGAGATGTGTTGATTTCCTTCCAGTGGGGTTATGGCAGGGTAGTTGAGAGTTTAATTTGTCCTATTGTCTCATAAAAAGGAAAGTGAAAGCTAAGTGAAGTAAATCCTGTTAGCATAACAGTCTTTCTTCCCCTCTAGACTAGTGATCATATTGAAACAGGGACCACTGAAACATGTATTTGTCTGTGGCAACACACTTTCATCACTACATATGGAATAATTTCTTGACAGTAACACAGGGTGGCTATGTCTACACACACATGGTGATTTCGAAATGAGTTATTTCGAAATAAAAATCCTTATTTTGAAATAAGTTAATTCGAATTAACAAAATGTTAATTTGAATTAAGGGAAAGCCTGCAGTCCAAACGGCTGTTATTTTGGAAGGGATATTTCAAAATAAAGCCATTTGGACTTGTTGTTTCGAACAGTTCTTTCGAAACAACAGGTCTACACAGTGTTGTTTCGAAAGAACAGGTCTAAACGGCTTTATTTCTAAATATCCCTTCCGAAATAATGGCCATTTCGAGGGGGGGTCAGGTTTTACTTTTTCGAAATGACAATTCTTATTTCGAACGGATGGGATCTGTTCTTTCGAAATAAGAAAACGTCGTGTAGACCTAATTTCTTTTATTTCGAAATAATGAGTGTTATTTTGAAATAAAAGTGCCATGTAGACATAACTGGTATGTCTACACTGCAATTAAACACCCATGGACTACCCGAGTCAGCTGATGTGGATACTCAGGATCCTAGAGCCTGAACATCTGCACTGCAATTAAACAACCGCTTAGCCTGAGCCCAAGTAAGCTGCCTTGCACCATCCACAGGTGATGGTTAATTGCAATGTAGACACCCCCACACAATGATCAACTTGCTGGAACTCCAGTCTGAGTCTCCACTGGTCCTATCAAAGGGATACAACTAAGATGGCTTCCAGAGCCCTCTGACACCATTCCCAGCATGTCTTGAGTCAGGGTTGGTAGAGGAAGAACTAAAATCCCCTGCTGGAGTCATGGAGCCTCCTGCATGGGGTGATCTAGACCAGTGGTTACTGTGTTACAGACTCTCAGGTACCAGGTCGCAACTCCCCCTGCTGCCACCACTGAAAGACTGGAATGCATTGCTGAAAGACGTTAATGTTGGATCACGGGCATAAATGATTGTTTTTCAACTTGGTCCCAGTAAAAAACATTTGAAAACCCAGGGATTAAAGTAAGTCTGAATGCCCTGAAATGGCATTTTTGGACCTCCTATTTTAGGGGGGGGCAGCGTTCAGGGGTCTCCTAAAAACAGGGGAATGCACCAAAATGCTTCATTCCGTGGCCCCCTAAAAATAGGAAGAATGCGCCAGAATGCAGCATCCCAGTATGCTCCCCTAGGGCCAGTTCAGTGGAGGGACTGCAGGCTGGAGTGAGCCTGGCCACCCCACTAGCTCCTTTCCCAGGGCCAGTTGCAGCCTCGCCCCTTCCTGCTGGGCCCGGGTGACATGCACAGCCTGGGCCCAGTCTTGGGCCCCTCACCCTCTCGCCGGCCAGCTGGCTGGCCAGTGCCACAGCCTCCCTCCCTCCCCCTGGCCCGGCCCAGCTCCTCAGCCGCGCAGGTAAAGGGGCCCTGAAGGTTGGGGACAGTCAAGCTCTGTCGGGAAAAGGATGGGGGGAGGGCTGGCGAGGCATGGAGGGGGTAGAGTGAAGATGGGGGAGCTGGGGATTTAGGAGGACTGAAGTGGGGACATGGGGGCAGACAGCTTAAGGAATGGGGATTGAGGAAGACGTAGGAAAAGAGAGATCTGATGGGGGCAGACATTTTGGGGGCAGTAGCTGGGGTTTGTGAAAGCGAGCCCAGAAATTTAGGAGAGTTCCTGCTCCCACCAAATTATACTTTAACTCCTATGAAAACCACTGCTCTGGACAAGCAGTACAGTAGACCAAAGACAAGCCAGGGTGCATAGCTCCAAACAAATGAATGAGGGAACAGACAGTCTGGCCAGAAAAAAAGAGATGATTTTGATTTGAGTTGGGAAGCTAGGGGATTGACAGCACACCATAGGGCAGCATTTCCCAACCAGTGTGCCATGGCACACAGGTGTGCTGTCAGGTCTGAGCGGGTGTGCCACATAAGTTTTTGAAAAACAACTACTCAAAGAGCTCTGGAATAGCTCATGAATATCCATGAGTTTATTTGGAAACTATACAGTGGTGTGCCTCAAATTAATTAAAGATAAGATGTGCCATGGCAGAGAAAATGGCAGAGAAAGGGAACTACTGCCATAGGGAGTCCATGCTAAACTCTCTCTTCCTTCAAAGAGAGATTTTGCACTATTCTAGGACTCTAGCTGTGTGAATTAGGCAGCTCCAGCAATGCATGACCAGCATCCAGAAACAGAAAACAAAAGTTCTGACCTGGCACCAGCTACCAAGACTCAGTCAAGACACCAAGATGATTCCAAACCAAGAAACCAGAGGTTAAAAGTATGATTTGGTGGGCCCTGGAACCCTCCTAAATATCTGGGCCCCCTTCACACAGGTCTGAGCCCCCTTCAGGCAGATCTGGACCCCTTTCACCCACCTTAGCTACTGCCCTCCAAATGCCTGTCCCCCACCCCAGATACTGCCCCCACCTCAGACAGTGCCCCCAAAATGCCTGCCCCCATCAGACCCCTCCTTTCCCAAGTCTGCCTCAGCTCCAATCCCCATTCCCTAAGCTCCCTGCCCCCACTTCCCCACGCTAGCCCTCCTAAACACCCACCCCCAGCTTCCGTGTTCACTCCACCATGTTCAGTACCCCAATCCCCTCCACACTTTCCCAGCTGCCTTTAGTCCCCATGTTCCCATTCCCCCATTCCATTCTCTTCAGCCCCCCGACCTCGTCCACGTTCCCAGCCCCTTTCAGTCCCCCTTGTTCCCATTCCCCCACTCCACCTCCTTCAGACCCCTAACCTCCTACACACCTCTTCAGCCCATCATCCCGACCCCTTCTTCCCACCCTACCCCCCACACTTTCCCTGCCAGCTGCCTGCCTGTCCCCAAACCACCCCCCCTCAACTCCCTTACTCATATTGCCAACGTGGCCAAGGAGACAGGCTGGGGGGAGGGAGACTGTGGTGCTGGCCAGCTGGTGAGGGCACACAGGCCCCAGACTGGGTCCGGGCCATGCGCACTGCGTGGGCCCAGCAGGAAGGGGTGGGGCCGATGCAGGTGCTAGGAAAGGGGGGCCCTAGAACACCCTTCTGGAGCATTCTGGCTTACTTTAACCCCTGCAGGAAACCAGTGAACCTGTAGTGTCAGGAGAGGGCTCTGCCCCAACTACAGATATAGAACAAGTAAAGCAATTTTTGTTTAAGATGGGCAATGCCACAGCATCTGCAGGCCCCATCTCAGGACTCACCACCTCTGCAGTACATCTGCCTCAGGAAAGCATTAAAGCAGGGAAGGTGGTGTGAAGGAGCTTGTGAATATTAGGAGGTGAGGAATTGGCTTAGTTATAAATGTTGGTCAATTATTAGTTATCCTTAATTATCTTCTTCCCCAGAGCCTATTTACCTCTTCCCAAAAAAGTTCTCTCTTCCACTAGGTTGTTATTTTTGGCATATGATTCCTTTTGCTGAAGTTTGTTTTAATTACTTTATTGTCCCTGTACACTGGCTTTACACTACTGGTCACTTTGTAGTATCATGGATTTCTCAAGGGACAGCACCTCTGTGCCTCAAGTATGGGGGTGAGTCACTTTGAATGGAGACACCAGGGATCAAGTGAAAAAAAACCCAAAAAACCAAAGACCCAGCCCACACATGGGCTATGTCTACACTACAGGGCTCAGGTAAGCTGACTTAATGAGGCTGACTTAAAGTTGACTTTATTAAGTCGACTTAGTAAGGCTCCATTTGTTTAAGTTGACTTTATAAATTAACTTAACCCAGGGGGCCACTTTAAAGTTGACTTAATGAAGTCGACTTTTAATGGGTCCCCTGACTTAAGTTGACTTTATAAAGTCAACTTAAATGGCTCTATTGCACTAAATCGACTTTGTTAAGTCAACTTTAATGGGCACATTGTGTTAAGTTGACTTAATAAAGTCGATTTGACCCTTAAAGTTGACTTTAAGGGCAGAAGTTATTAAGTCAGCTTAAGCAAGTTCTTAAGTCGACTTAATGAACTCCAAATGTGGTCAGGGAGCTGCTTAAGTTGACTTACGCCTCCAGTGTAGACATAGTCATGGAGAGGAAGAAGACACTCCAACTGTTAATGATACCAAGCATCTAAGAGAGAAGAGGAGGAAAGCTTAAGACACACTTTCCATATTTCACTATTTTGATAGAAGAACTTGTAAGCAGCACTATTCCCTCTAAGGTGTGCACATGTGCATGCACACGTCATGAAACCCATGCACACAACAAAATAAAGCACACATAAAAAAATTCAACAGTGCTAATATTAGCACACACAAAGAATTTTTTGTGCACATGAAGAAATTTTTTGCACACACAGCCTACGAAAAATTAGAGGAAACACTGGTAAACAGCTGTGTGGGGGTAATATAATATCCTACAATAGCACTGAAGTTTAGTCCTAAAAGACTGTAAAATAAGTCCAGGGCAGCACATTGTTAAAAATAACACCCAAAACGCCCATCCTTCCTCTGTTCCTCTTATATATTCAAGTATGCATACAGAAGGACATTCGTAATATCTTCAAAAATTAAAATCAATGGGACTTAAGCTCCAGAGTTCCGCAGGTGTTTTTGAACTTTTGCTCCATATCTGCTCTACATAAAAGAAGTGTCATCTTAACAGAAACTAGCTACGCTGATCTGCAGATTTAACATGTTAGTTGTTCAAGGTAGGCTGTGGGTGTGGGGGGGCAAGAGTTGACTTTGACTAGCTAACATGTTCTAAAACTATCACGATTTGTTTACAGTATAATTTTGACATGTTATTTAACACATGTAAAAACTAACCTTTTGTCTTAGTATGTACAAGGTCACAAAAAATGGCACTTCTGCAGTCAATTTCACTGTTATGAAACTAAACTGAATACATTTTCATTCTCAAGTTTCCTAGCATGAAACCTTGTTGTGTAAGATTTTAAAGATGGTTGAGTGGTTTAAAAATAACCATGTTGACGTGGTAGAAGAACTAACTGAAAAAGCAGTCCAATATATTTCATTTAGTTTGAACAGAATAAACATTCTACTGTATTCTCTTACCTCCGATGGAGATGATTGCATTGAAGCACTGATCCCTGAAGGGAAGATTGAGGTTGTCACATACCAAGACTTCACAGCCTTTCTTCCTTGCAATTTTTATCAAAGGCTCACAGTAATCACAGCCCATATTAAACACCTGACTGTTGATATCAAGATATTTTCCAGTCCCACATCCTACAAAGCAGTAAGATATATTAAACAAGAAGTAATTTATTATGAGATTGCTTCATCCGCCCTGTCATAGAAAAGTGAAAACACTTTGTGCCAAAATATTCTCATAGCTCTTTCCAATTTAAAACTATCTTGGAAAATTCAATATGGGCTTGACCTAATTCCCACTGAAATCATACTGTCTCTGTAAAATTAGAAATTCATATCAGACATGGAACAGTAACTGCAACAGCAACATGAAAGCTTTGTAAATTCATGGTACAGCAGTAAAGATCATCAATAAATCATGAGCACAACTAAAGGCCAAAATTTTCCTATCTATTCAGGATGCGAAGATCTCTCTGATGTCAATGGAAATTCTGCACATGCAGCTATGCCCAATTCCTTCCACACAGCCTAAAAACTAGATTGCATAATAAATTTCTCTTTGGATAGGCTGGGGAGGTAGATGAGAGAGAATCCTTCTCTAGCAAGCCATGGACTACTCTATAGCTGCTACTGCACACATCCCTTATGCATTCCCTCCATGGGGAGCAAGGATGCAACAAGAGGACTGATGAAGCAGTGGCTCCTTCAACCCTGTGCCTGTTCTCAATCCCCTTAAACTAAACTCCATGCCAAGTGTGCCAGCCCTACAGATCTTGGCCACCATGTTATGCAACAGTTCGACTCCCAGTGAGACCTCTGTGGCTGCAGAGGAGAGGGCAGGATTTGTCCTAAACTGCTGTATAGAGACTGCAGCATAGATGAGAGAGGAGAATTTTAGCCCCCAAATACAGACTTGAAACTGACAGAAATTCAGTGGTTTCTATGGAGCAAAAAAAGCTATTTCAGTGTTACAGGTACATCCTCTTTTTGTTCTTGCTTCCGTCAGTTACAATGTCATATTTGTAAGAGTAATGTATACCTAAAAAAATGTATCTTCTACCTGAGAGTATATTTAGCATTATAAAAGGATCAGTGCTATTCTAAACAAATATTTCAGTGTGCTCTTCAATACCATATGCATTACAGGCACTTTTGAAAATCAGATTAGAAAACATTCAGCACAGTTATGGGTCAGTGGTAGAGATTAATATCTGAAAGTTTATACCCTGGAGGCAGGGAAACAGCTAGGCAGAGAGAACCATTTTAGTCTTAGTAATTCAGTTTAAAGGCCTGAGTTATCTTTAGAAACAGCACTGTAGCTTGCAGCCCTGCTGCTTTCATTGATGATAATATACAACATTATCTACAAAAACAGCACAGTAACTGTGAGAAAACAGCAGAACACTCAAAGTGGTAAAAAAGAGCACACTGCTAGAGCAAAAACCCAACATTATTCTTAGCAATGTGCTCTTTTTTACCTCTTGGAGTGTTCTGCTCTTCTTTCAGTTACTGTGTTAAGAATAATGCTCATAAGAAAAGAAAGAGAATAATAAATTAAAGCAGTTCAATGAAAATAGGGATGGAAAAAATAACTGCATTTTAATAAGAGAGTGGGAGTTGTTAATCAGAATAAAAGTATTATTAATTATTGTGTTAGTAACAGGAACACTCGACTAAAAATGTAAATTGTGCATATATTGATTAAACTGCTTTACTTGAGTTAGTTGACAGGTAGTTTTTGCAGAAGAGTTTTAATATTGAGAACCTAAGAACATAACGTAAGACTGGCCATACTGGGTAAATCAATGGCCCATTTATCCCAGTATCCTATCTTCAAACAATGGACAATGCAAGGTGCTCCTGAGGGAATGAACAGAACAGATAATCGTCAAATGATCTACCCCACCAACCACTCTCAGCCTCTGGCAAACAGCAATCCCTGCCTGTCCTGGGTAATAGCCATTGATGGACCGATCCTCAATGCATTTATCTAGCCCTTTTTTGAATCTACTTATACTCTTGGCTTTCACAACATTCTTTGGCAAGGTGTTCCACAGAGTGCCTGCATGTTGTATGAAGAAATACTTCATTTTAAACCACTGCCTATTAATTTCTTTTGGTGACTCCTACTTCTTGTATTATGAGAAGGAATAAAAACACTTCCTTATTCACATTGTCCACACCAATCTGGATTTTATAGTCCTCTATCATATCCCACCCCCTTAGTCATCTCTTTTCCAAGCTGAAAAGGCCATCTTATTAATCTCTCCTCATATAGAAGCTGTAATCATTTTAGTTGCCCTTTTCTGTAACTTTTCCAGTTCCAATATATCTTTTTTAAGATGAGGCACCTAGATTTGTATGCAGTATTCAAGATGTGGGTATACCATGGATTTCTAAAGAGGCAATACGATATTTTCTGTCTTATTAACGATCCTTTACCTAATGATTCCCAACATCGGTAGTTTTGCAATCTCAGTGCATGCTCTAGACTAAGGAAACAAAAAACACTTTCATGATACCAATAAATGCTTCTGCTGTAATTATTGAGGCCTGGCAGGCCTATCTTAGTTATGAGCCTGACTGGTAGACAAGTTCATGAATTTCTTCAATGACCTGTTATATAAAATTGTTTAACCAAAGATGTAAAAAGAATACAGAAAGACTACATGAATTTAAACAGAAAAGGTTTACTAATACCAATAAGGAGCTGTGCTAAGACTGCTAAAAAAAAGAGAAGGGGACAGGAAATCAATGGGCTAAAAGTTATTCAGAAATGAGACCTAGTTGGTGGGCAAAATAATGAGAGGATGGACCATTTCATCCATCACCCTGTTGGGGCCTTAAAAGAGGTTTACAGGAGAAAAACAAACTTTTATCATCACTGCACCTGTAGTAGAAATACTGTTGCCATGGCACCAGACCTTCATAGTCTATGGGGGAGGTGGACCATCATCACTACAGCAGCAAGGAACCCAGCCTGCTGTGAGATTCTCCTCTGTCTTCCCTCCCTTGCTTGTCCTTTCTGTCCCCCACTATCTTCCTTTTGCTCCACCTCTCTCTTTCCCTTGTCTTTTCAGCTGATCCTGAAATCAACTGTACTGAACAGCATCAGCATGGAGCACCCAATCCTGCTCAGCCTGAAAAGGACCAGTGATGGAGAAGGCCCAGACCAGACCAACCAAATGATGTCCCTAGTCAGAAAGGCAAGCCATGAGCCAGAGCAACATCTGTCATGGCTGACCTGCCAACCCAACAAATCCACACATGCCTCAGCAGCCACCCTATATCTTAGGAACCTCAACAAAAGCCATATCGTTACTATCCTTTCCCTACTCTTCCTTAGGTCTGTCTTTGTAGAAAAGCAGGAAGGCGACTATCACTCCCAACTAAGATTTGAACAACAAAGCTAACCCTTTCTTCCCCACCAAGGAGGGCTGTTTGGCAGAATAAGAGACTCTAACCCAATATCTGACCTCTTCAAAAGACACTTTGAAACTTTGATTACGTTTGTTTTGCATCATCATTCAATTTCAGTTTCAGTGCTTTCTTGTCTGTTTTGATTCTCTCTTTTCCTTTTCCTTTTGTGTGTTTTAATCAGTAATTTTTTAAATCAAAGAAAACTGAAAGGAATATTTAATATTCATTCAATATACATGTTTAATCAGTAAATTTCTGCTTTTGACTCCTTGGGCCCTATATTTATCTGAACTAACACAACAGTTCACAGTTCCACATCAGAATGAAACTTGATACCCTTAACCACTCCAGTACCTCATCATATGTCATGTATATAATATTTATTAACAAGGCACTAAGTAGGTAGTTCCTTTTTACGAAACTGTAATTGTGTCAGCCACCTTGCACCCTAACCCTCATGGCCAGGGTGACTCTGCAGTGCCATGCCTCAGTTTTGTCCCTTTGCTCCTCAATAAACTCAAAAAGAGGCTTTCACGAGTCCAGTAACAGCCCTTCTTGGGGTCTAATTTCATTAACAAAGTTTCAAAACAAACACAAGAAGTCTTAGACTCAGCCTTAAACGAGGCAAAGCCCCGGGTTCCTGGGGTACTATCACTTGCTGCACACTACGGCACTGGAAAAAACACAAGGCCTGCCCAGCCACTGTGTCTTCCCAAAAGGAATACAAAATTTCCAGCTGGGTCTTTCAACTCAACAACTTCCTTTCTCTGGGATTACTGCAGGAGAGACTCTCTTCCTGCAGCTTTACTATGCACCACTTGTCTGTTCACATGCCTGTCTTCCAACACCATCAGAGGCCTGGCTCAGTCACATGACCACCGGTCAAACGCCTTGATTCATACCGTCTACCTGGGGAGATAAACAGCTATAGCACAGATGGGCTGAGACCTATCTCCCATTAGAAAGGCTAGCCACCACGTAACAGAAGCAATAATCAGTTCTTATGTAAACAAATTACTGGGTCAAAGGCAAAGAAGTTACGCTGATGACCAATGTGAGGATCAGGGACCAAGGGATATCCCATCACTAGTATGCTAGCTGTAAAGCAAGCAAAAAACAATTTTAACAAAAAATGTCATGTTGAATAAAGAGGATTTTAGCATTCAAGACTATCAGTCAACGTATCTACTTTCAAAAACATTCACACATTCAAAAGAATAGAATGAATACATAAAAAAAAATTCTCTCCTGGTTCAGTACTTTGAGATCCTATGATTAAGACCCGTTCAGAAAAAGTTAACTACATTAACATCTCCTTCCCCAGTTTCGCCTGATGCCAATGGTCTGTTATGCACCTCAGAAATAGCTCACACCAGATGTAGCCTGTTGATGTAGCCTCAGTGAACTCTGCTAGGAATTGTGGAATGCCAAGCCATGCAGACTACTGAATGAAAGAATGCTACAGAATACTCTGTTAGACTATCAGAGCATGTGGTGTCTATCAACTAAATAATATAAAGGACCCAAAGTAAAGATTTTAGAGAGGAGTTGGCAATGTAGGAGGGTTGTGCCTCTTCTTTGGATGTCATCCTGAGGCCTACAAAGTGTGTTTTCAAGGATGCCTTTAGCAGAAGGCCATAGGTGAAACTGCACTTAGAGAAATCAAGTCCAGACTAACCAGTGAGCAGGAGGTGCTTGTAGATGTGGCCCAGTTGCCCCTCAGTCTGGACAGCAGGTAGCTAGGCAAAATTTGTGTGAGTAGTGTTATAATCTAGTTCTACAACATGGCCTCACAGACCACTCAGGCTTTGCACTTGTAACTGATAGCAGGGAGTGACTCACCCACCCCAGCAAGACCCCAAACCCACTGTTGCTGCCACTGGGTATGTCTACACTATAAAAGCAAAGTTGACTTTATTAAGTTGACTTTAAATAAAGTCTGCCTAAAGTCAACTTTAAGTAGACCTTATTAAGTGGACTTAGTAAGGCTACACTACATTAATTCGACTTTATAAAGTCGATTTGAAATGGGTGCCCTGGCTTAATTCGACTTTATAAAGTCGACTTAGTGGCCTCACTTCACTAAGTCAACTTAGTAACTCCACATTGCCTTAAGTCGACTTAATAAAGTCAACATAACTGTAAAGTCGATTTTATAAGCGGAAGTTATAAAGTCAACTTTACCTGATGCTAAAGTCGACTTTATTGCCCTGCAATGTAGACAGAGTTTTGTTTAAGTCGACTTAAGGACCCTTAAGTCGACTTAAACACACAGTGTAGATGTACCCACTGGCACCACTGCACTGGATAGGAGGTAATCTGGCAGACGGACAGCTTGCATGTAGGTGCAGCAGCAGGAGTCAGTCAGCAATGCTACTTCCACCAGCAATGGGGCTGAAGCTCAGGGAGAGGCAGGACTGTGTGCAGCCTCTCCTGGATGCATGCAGGACAGAGACCCTCTTATCCCCATAGGGAGCCCTGTGACCTCACAAGCTTAGGCTACCTCTAGCCTCTCAGTCCCATAGGGAAGACAGCAACATCAGAGCTCTGGGCCCTCCCTGACACTCTATTTCCTTTCTTGAAGCGCCACCTTCAAATCCATTGAATCAGGAGGCTGCATCCATCTCTGATTTTCCTCAGCTGAAAAAGGCAGAACTGCAATCTTTTCTATGGTGATTTGTTGCATTAAGTTTGAAATACTGAAAAGGTGAATTTCATGTGGTTTCAGTAACAAATAATACGCATTTTGGTAAACAGTAGACATTCAAATACTTGTTTGGATCTGACAGATCAGTAAGATATGCAATAACATATTCCTCTCAATTTTCTTTGATTTTCGGGTACTGTACGTCCATTATCTCATGTTCTGATAAGAATATCCTACATGCTAGATTTCAAGGGTAAGTATATAAACACAAGGCAAAAAACAAATGATGACATGATTTTTCATTCTGTAAATACAGTAACTTACCTATGTCAGCAATGAGACTGCCCGGCTTTTGCTCCAACAGAAATTGACGAACACGAGGCCATGCCTTGCTCTGCAGGTCATTAAAATAGGAGGCTGTGCTTTCATACACATTATGTACATGCTGATTTTCTAGCTGGGTAGCCTCATGTTCCATCCTGAATACAGTATATGACATAATAGACAAATATTATATATGCAGCAGAACATAAAGGGCAGTAGCGCTGGTAGTAAATTTTTATAATATTTTACAAGTCATGCCTCTATAAGTTCACATTTATAAAATTAGAAGATTCATTTATACAGTGTATTTGCATCACATAGGGTCAGTTATTGCACCTGCCATTGACTTCAGGGGGCCAGTAATTTCACACGAAATGAAGGCACCAATGGACTAGAACACATCACCGTTTCAAAATGTACAGCAACATTACACAGTGGTTTAGGGCATAAATTGAATAATACTGTATTCAACAGAAACTACTGGTAAGTTTAGGTCAGAGCCGTAACTACAATGGGGCCGATGAGGCAAAGCCCTGGGTGACCCAGAGCAGCTCAATAGAGCCTCTCTATTAAAGGGGCAGCTTTGCGGGTGCTGGCTCTAAGCACTGCTAATGGGAAGGGGCACGTTCCGATTGGAACGCTCCCCAGGTAGCAAAACACCACATTACATCTCTGGTTTAGGTAGACAGAATATAATTACCTGAATTGAAATTTGCCCAGCACATTGACACTAAAACCCTTAAACCATGCAAAAATGGGTAATTGTGTCCCATTTTCATTAAAACAAAGCTTCAACAAAAATGATGACTTTTCCCCTCATTTTCTACCCAGTTTAGTAAGATCTCAGTTTAATGCCTTATCTGAAAGATGGCACTTTCAATAGTCCAGTGCTCCTAAGGCCATCCTGGGGAACTAGATGAGAACAGACTCAAAGGTAAGTATCTCTACTGAATCATCACCATCACTTTTTAGCAGCGCCCTTGCTTTTTCTCAGTGGTCTCCAATCTAAGTGTCACCCAAGGCGTCCTTGTTTATCTCCTGAGCCCTGATGAGATTACAGACCAAGATGTTATGGTTGCAAGCATTTATAGGGCATTCTCATGTTCACTCGCATTACTTATGGCCTAGTCAGAAATTGTTTCACCACATCAGAAAAACAGAACTCATTAATCATCTAGTATTTTTATTCAAGTAGCAAGCCGAAACTAAAGCCTGTTTACAGTTTTCCCCTGAAAAGTCAAGCATTCTTCTTCAAATGCTGCTTGGACACATTCAGTAGTAGGTGTGTCCACGCTGCAGTGCATGATTGGTCAGAAATGTTTTTGCCCTGGCCTCTCAAAACAGGGCTGGTGGTCACCGCCCCCATGCCATCCCATGGCTATATATGTGGCCACCGCCCCATCCCTCCTCAGTTCCATTTTCCATCCTCAGCAATGGTATCGGAACAGCCTGCTCCTTGCGATCATGCAAGCAGCCTCTCTTTGTGTCTTTTATCAGCCACTCGCTTGACTGGGAGAAGCTCTTTGTAAATGTTGTTCCACTGAAAAGCATTACTCCCACCGAGCACTCAGCTTCGGAGCAGGAACACACTCCTACTCGCTGCCTGCTGTGCCAGGGCTTAAACCTTGTGCTGCCTGCAGCAAGGTCTTCCCGCAAGACGACCCCCACAAGAAGGGCCGCCAGTGCCTAGGCGAAGCCCATCTGGTCACTGACTGCTCTGTCTGTCGGTCCTTCAAACCGCAGACCATTAAAGACAGAGAACAAAGGCGCTAAGCTTTGGCTTCGGCGCAAGTGTAGCAGCCTACCCCTGAAGCTTCAGGGCTTCTTTCAGCACCATGTACCGGCTCAGCACCAGAGCCTTCCCAGCGCCTCTCTGCTCGAGAGCAAAAGATGAGCTTTGTACCAGTGTCGGTACCAAAACATCAGTGCCACTCTATGCCCCGCATTTGGGGGTCACCTTGGGACTGGCAGGAGTTGGTGGTGCTCCCTACCACCCCCGAGACCTTTGAGGCAGTGAAGGTACTCCTCCTCCTACCAATGCCTCCCACCCCAGTGCCTCCCAAGAAAAGGGGTAAACCTGCCTTCACTTCAGAAGCCTGGTTGCCCCAAAAGTTGTACCAAACTCCATCACTGATCCTGATGCCGAGTTCCCCAGCACCGGAGCCAGCCATGCAAGAAGGCCCCAGTACCACTGAATCCTTCCCTTGGCACTGTGTTACCCTGCCTTCTCTGGCACCAGAAACACAACCCTGTCACGCTTCTCAACCCTCGAGGCCTGAGGAAGGTGTCTCGAGGGGGAGTAAACAGCCCCATCCCTGGCAGTCAGTACCAATGCCCTATAGGTACCGCCCTAATAAATGGTCTCCCCAGAAGACCCCAACAGGTCCCTGTGGTACTGTTCCACCCAGCCCAGCCCTGTGTCCGCCAGCATCAGACAGAGCCCTGAACCCCATGCCCCGTTCCTACACTGGGGACCTCAAGGCACACTTTGAGCTCCTTCACCATGTTTGCACCCATGTGGGGTTGGAGGCTCATTCACCCACTGGGCCTAGTGACACTTTGTTTGGCCCAGCATTCACTTCATCTGAGCCCATAACAGTTCCTCTACACCCCGGCGTATGGGACCTTGCCATGTCGCATTGACAAACCACTGGGTCCATTGCCCCCATTTCGGACACAGTGGGCCATAAATACCACATCCCTGCAAGGGACTTTCCCTTCCTCACCCACCATCCAGCACCATCTCAAGGGGTGATGGAAGCAGCTCTAGGCCCAAGGCAGGATTCTGGTGGCCCTCTCCCAGCATCAAGGAATGCAAGGGAGGTAGATCTCCTGGGGTGGAAGGCATTCTCCTCCTCTATCTTCCAGCTGCAGATAGCCAATAATCAGGCATTAGTAGCCAGATATGTCATGGATGTATTGGAGTCCATGAATAAATTCAGACATTTATTCCCACAGGAGAATAGGGTGGACTATGATACCTTTCTTGAAGAAGACAGAATAGCATCCCAGGACCTGTTGCTATTGGCCTAGGACACCACGGACACCGTGGCCTGCAGCGTGGCCTCAGCCGTAGGCCTGTGCTGGGTGGCTTGGCTCCCAGCAGGTCATATTTGACTTCCTCTTTGAAGGTCGGTGTGATGAAGTAAGAAAACCTCTTGGGTTACTGTGGTTCTTCTTT
>ML681996.1:3619008-3631772 GCA_007922195.1 Podocnemis expansa
CCCCCCCCCAAGGGAGACCAGACAGAGCAAGGATCGGACTCTCTGGGCCTGGATTTGGGAAGCTGGCTACAGGTAGCGTGGAGACCCTGGTGAATGGGAGAAAGCTCCACCGTAGCAGAGTCCCTGGTGGGCTGTGAACAGAGGGGATCCAAGAGGCTTTTCTGGGTTCTCCGTGACAGTCAGTCTCTGTTTGCAGACACAACGGATGCCATGCTCTGTAGTGCCCAGGACCCCTGAGGGGATGTCAAATACTTAGGCATGTTACCTTCCTGCCCTACTAGCTGCCCCCAGCCCATTAGGGGCAGTCAACACTCCATGCCCTTCTGGTTTGCTCCACCGAGTACCTTCTACCCTTAAGGTCCTGAGTACAATTTGAACTTCGCAGAACCTCCCATTCCCTCAGTTGGTGGGCCAATTGGCCTATCATCAAACTTGGGTTTCCGTTTCCCCCCGTCTCGGGAGAACATTACCTGGTTTACTTCGAGTACCAGGAGAAAAGTGCACCCACTCTCCAGGGGAGGGTGACCCTGAGACAAGATCCTAAATCAGGGTACTACCCTCCTCCTGCAAGAATCACCTGGTGGTTCTGTTGGAATCTCCTAAGAATTCTTCCTCTGCAGGGTATGCCCCCTACTTCCTGCCAACCACAGCCATATCTTGTTTACCTTTGAGGACCAGTAAGGGTTAACACCTGGGTAGCCCTCTTATTTACCTCAGAAAAAGCTACCCTTGAAATCAGGGATTGCTTGGGTCATAGTTGGAGGAGCCCTTCTCTCACCTGCCCTCCCTTACCCCATAGCAGAACATACCATCACTAGGTGATATGATGGGTTGTATACACGAAGGGTTGTAGGACAAATACCTCGCACTTCTATATGCTTTGAATGACCAACCAGGATTCATCTCCCAATAGTCTCTAACACTCCCCTCCTTAATATTTCCCCTTTTCCTTAGAAAGTGCTCCTTCCTAAGGTTATGCAGGGTGCCTGAAGGCTCCCTACATTGTACTTCCCCGAAGGCTGGCATTTTCTTCCCCTCTTGGGACGATTACCTCCCATATGCGGTTCACGACTCCTGGACATTGGGCACTGACATTGTTCATGCTTCTAGTGACTCCTACTTTTCCAAAAAGAAAAAAAAAATCCCCACTAATTGGCCTACTGACAAGTGGGTAGGGGGCTCCATGCCCTTTTTCTCCTCCACCGTACGGAGAATTCTGTAGGTAATTTGTTATATATGTATGTCTGTTGTGTATGTTATAATGGTTGGTTATAATTTAGGTCCCCTCTTCCCCAGAAGTGGCAGCTGCAGCTAGAGGGTATTATGTAACATTGTTATGTTACCGGGAGTTGAGTGGCAGGAGCTGGAAGCTGGTTTGCCTAGCAACCAGTTATGTAATCACGGTGGGAAGAGTGACAGGACAGCTGGCAAGCTGCCAACAGCCTCAGCCTGCCCAGCAACTGAGAGGGCTGTGCACAGCCACAAGGAGCTGAGGGCAGTCTTTCCAGAACACTGTACCCCATGGACTCATTTTTCGGTGCAAAACAGGGTGCACCGCGATTGGCCAATCAGCCTGGGACTTAAGGGGAGGACATGTGAGGAGAACAGGGTCTCCAGCACTGGACTTGTAATGAGGAGGAGCTCTGTGGGTGTGGCCTTGCCATGGTTGCTGGAGTCCAAGGTCTCCAAAGAGGGCTGCACTTGGAAGTGATCCCTCTGTGCTGTGACTCTTGACGGGACTGGAGATCAGGAGCCCCGAAGGCCCAGCAGTGTAGAACTGAGTGCCTGATCCTGTGTGGACAGGAGCTCAGGCAGGACTGGGTGCCTTGGCGCAGCTCTGAAGAGGAGATCAGGCCAATACTGGATCAAGTCCCCAAAGAAGTGGAGCCCATGTGGGGTTTGTAGCATGAGGCTCTGCCTATAAACTCTGATAGTGGGGTGAACTGACTGTCAAATAGAATAAGGACCCCTGGGCCACAAGAGGCTTGAAGCAGACGAGCCAAGTGTGGATGGTCAGGCCGAGAACAATGTGGGACTCATTGGACACCACGCAGGAGTCAGGCTCAACGCCCATGAGAGTGTTTGAACTCCGGTTTGAGTGTAGGGATCAGCCAGGTGCACCTCACCCTGGGTTACGAACTCCCAAGTTAAAGGTAATCCCTTTAGGTCACTGGACCGCCGTTGTGTGGGTTTAATCCCTGCCCTGGCGTAAGCAGGCTAGGAAAAGCCTTGTGTTGGAATTTTGAGCAACTTGGTTTGGGTTAAACATTGGTGTACCACTTACCTGTGCATCTGCATGCGTTCCTTATTAGCATTTAATTGTCTTATTATTACTGTTTTGGTGGAAATTACTCTGCGTAAGACATTAAGGCATTTAAAATACTTACTGGTCTACCTGTACTTCTGGGAATATTTACTTGCATAACTCTTATGAGAGAGGTATATCAATGAAGGAATTTTGAAAATATTTACTGAACTCTGTTAAACAAACCATTTGATTAAGTCCATCCACTCTGGTTATTTGTGACTGCTGGGAGTGGTCCCGGAGGTTGACAGCCGCCTCAAGCAGGAGAGTCCCAATCCTGATTTTCCTGTTACCTCCTAAAATTTCGGGTAACGCCTCCCCCAGGCCATTTGGGGTTTTTCACTTCAGCTTCACGAGAGACCCTGTCAACTTGGTTACACCTGCCCTTGAGATTCGACTCGGTATCCTTTGGACCTTTTCCCCATCAACTGCCGAGCCAATAGCTCTCATTCACCCTAGCTGGTAATTCCCTGAGTGCACATGCACTCTTCTACTCTCCTGCATAAAGGTCTCCTAAGCTGAGAACTCTCCATTGAAGTTATACCTCCCCTTCCCCAGTCAGGCCATCCCTGGTCCTCCATGCTAAAACACTAAGGACTCCTCACTCTAGCAGAACTGCTTGTTTTTAATCTTATCTCCCTCCACCTAGAAAAGGGAACCCCAATGTTTCCTGTTGGAGCGAAGCCTCCCTTGCCCGACTAACTACGCAATCCCCAAACGGCCAGGCACAGGACAAGTCCTGCAGAATCATAATACCAGGATGGTTTGGAATAGTCCGGAGGCACCAAGATCATTGGCTCCATTCTCATCTCCAGCAGGACACTGTGTAGAGGAAGTGGTACAAGGGCCCTGCCCAGGGGAAAAGGAACACACCCACAAGCTAGCCCTGCCCAACCACAGAGAGCAGAATCAAGACACTTAAGAGTCTGTCGTGTCAACAACAATTCAACCTGGGTAGTTCCTTATGCGGACTTCTCCTTCTAAGGTAAGAAAGAATCCCCATCTGACTACAAAGTTGGTCCTCTCCCAATTCACTCTGAGCCCACCAAGCGGTTCAAAGGGCTCCTGGGTCTTACGACCATTGCCACTTTCTTCACCCCCTGGTTCCACAAGGGTCACTAGTAAAGCTGCTGATTGATGCCAATTCTTTTATCCCGGCCACGTGATGCTACACTTGGTGATCTGTTTTTTCCACACCTCCTGTATTCCAGTCCGGATCTCCTTTTCCCGGTTCTGTCTAGTTCTGGCAGCAGTGATCAGCAGACCCTGGTCCTGCTTTCTCCTCTTCTTTATACGTGACATTTCCCTTCTCTGATGTACCCTCAAGTGTCAGGATCACCCTTGGGTGTGCTTCCTTTTCACTCTGGGGTACCTAACGGAGGGAGTAACCAGTCTCCCACCATACTCTACCACTCTTTTCAAGAGTCTTTCTACCCAAACCCAGAGATTTGCTCATATTCTCATCTCGTTCTCCACCGTTTCTTGGAGAGGCATATGTTGTATGTTCCAAGGGAATTTTATGGCCTTAGTCAACTGTCACCCCATCCATTCCCTCCCCCAGCTGCCACACCTCTAGCGACGGAGGTGGGGTGCACTCTAACACGGTGCCCATATTCCTACTCCCAAACCCTATCAAACAGAGCTGGGGTTGTTTTCATTCTACACCCAGACCTTAAAGGTCTTCTTCCTGCTCTCACGCTAAGGTGGTAGTTCAACCTTTTACCTTGTGGCTCATTCGGCCATTTTCAGCCTCAGGTTTTCCCTGCCCCTTCACCTGTTGGTGACTACGTCTACTCATGGGCCTCTGAAGGGGTGCTCTTGGCATCCAATTGCTGCCCTGGGTCACCCACTGAGGAACTAGATTTACCAGGTGGTCATTTATTTTCTCCATACCTCCTTGTGATTTGTTTCCTTGTAAGGGGTTTTTCTTCCTTCTTCCCAACCCCTTCCATTTCTGCCTCCATGTACTTACTAGTAGGCTGAGTTTTTCCTCCACGGCCCACATTAGCTTCCCCATCACCAGCTAAGGTACATATTGTAGGTCGAAGGCCAGGGGACATATCCGGCCTGCACTCCTTGACAGATGCTTACCACTGGCCTCTGATGTCCCCTACTTGAAGATGCCTCACCAATCCTAGAATCGGTAGCTGCCCTTTCATTTTTCCCATGATAAGGTGACTTTAGGCCGCCCGCTGCTCCTGTTGATCGCAGACAGGGAGCGCTCAAGAAGCACAGGCCTTTATTTTTCCCTCCTAGGCCAGGCTGTACTACCTACCAGCCTGCCTACGCCTGGGCCACTGGCCTTCATAGGAAGTACTAAAGCTGGAAAAGAACCCAACTCCGTCCACCATCCATCAGCATGGCTAGCAGTCACCTGTTACTGAATGTATCTGAGCAGTGTCTGAAGAAGAACAGTGGGTTACTTACCAGTTACTGTCCTGCTTCGAGGTGGCCTGCTTGGGCTCATTCAGAACCCTCTCACCGTCCCTGCTACTCAGAGCTGGCGACTTCTAGGGACTGAGGAGGGATGGGGTGGTGGCCACATATATAGCCATGGGGTGCCCAGGAGGCAGTGGCCGCCAGCCCTGTTTTGACAGGCTCAGGCAAAAAGGGTTCTGACCAATCATGCACTGTGGCACAGACACACCTATTACTGAATGAATCCAAGCAGCTCATCTCAAAAATGGACGGTTACTGGTAAGTAACTCACCGTTATACTGTAGAGATGAAAGCACTAAAGTGATTCATTTGGAATTGCATTTGAAAATAGCAGAAGCCACATGTGACATTTGACACATAACACACTCCTCAATTTGCTTTGATTTTCAGGTACTGTTGGTCTCTGGAATCACCTTCCATTTATCCTTTTTACTGTAGAAATAATTTATTAAGAGAGAGAATTGAAACAACCAAACAAAATGCTATGTGTAATAATCACGTAAGTTATTTAAGGCCCAAATCCTGCAACTCTACACGTGTTAACTTCAAGTGTGTAAGTAGCCACAGTGGCTTCAATGGGATTGTATGTGTACTTAAAATCAAACACATACATGCATGTTTACAAGATTGGGGCCTATCTCTTCATTTGTTTTTTGGGCTGTAGCATGCAGGAGCTCAGACTGGATGATCATAGTGGTCCCTTTTAGCTTTCACTGCTATGACTTTCTCTTCAAATCATTTACATTTATACTCTACAGAACCCTTCCATTCCTCATTTCTTAAACAGTCCATAATTCTTTTGTAACCAATTGTTATTTGCCTCAGGTATAACAGCCTGTAACTATCAGAGCACTGACAGGCGCATAAAACAACATTTTTAGAACTGTTCACTGTCATTTTGTAACAGTTGAATAGGCTTTCCGTTACCACACATTTAGTGCCAGTTTGAGGCAGTACAAAACTGTAATAAATTACATGAGTAACAGCAACTTATGCAGAAGTGAATTGTAATGAAACAGACATAAAAAGATGTAGCATCACGGTTTATTGAGTCAATGTTTCTTCAGGGTGGTCCAAATCCTTTCCAACAACACAGCAGCCCTGTTCTACATGAACCACCAAGGGGGAGTCTGCTCCTCGGCACTATGTGAGGAAGCGACCAAGCTTTGGCAACTAGCAATAGACCATCACTTCACGCACCAGCTTCCACTCATCTACCTGGGGTGGACAACAGCATGGCGGATTCACTCAGCTGAAGGCCACTGGCGAATCGCGAGTGGTCCCTTCACAATAAGGTCTTCTCTCTGTTGACAACCAGATGGGGAACTCCTCAGATCGACCTCTTTGCCATGGCGCAGAACCACAAATGCCCTCGGTTCTGCTCCCTCTGAGGTCGGGAGAAAGGGTTTCTCAGCGATGCCTTCCTCCTCCACTGGTCAGGAGCCCTAATGTATGGCTTCCCGCCAATTCCCCTGATTCACCAGGTGCTTCTGAAGGCCCTTGAGGACAAGGCGCTCATCATCCTGATAGCCCCGGACTGGCCCAGGCAACACTGGTTCCCTCTCCTTCAAGACATGTCAGTGAGGACCCCGCTCCGCCTCTCATGGTGGGCGGACCTTCTGACACAGGACTCGGAATGCCTTCGGCACCCCAACCCGGGCCTCCTGCACCTGACAGCCTGGATGCTCTATGGTTCAGCAAGCCAGAGAGACACTGCTTAGATAGGGTTAAAAAGGTCCTGGTTGGTAGCAGAAAACCTTCCACCAGGTCCACCTACATGGCAAAATGGAATCACTTCTCCACCTGGTGCCGTGATAAATACATAGACCCTATCTCCGCACCAATTCCGGCAACTTTAGATTACCTCCTTGACCTAAGAGAAAAAGGCCTATCCCTGTTTTCACTAAAAGTTTATTTTGCAGCAAGCTCGGCATTTCACCAAACAATAGCTGGGGTTCCACTCTTTTCACACCCCATCTGCCATAGGTTCCTAAAATGAGTGGAAAAACTTCTTCCCCATGTCTGTAACCCCACCCCGCAGTGGGACTTGAACATGGTGCTACAGGCTCTGACACAATTGCCGTACGAGCCCTTAGACTCAGCCACCCTGCTCGTGCTGTCCTGGAAGGTGGCTTTCCTGGTAGCCGTTAGCTCAGCTAGAAGGGTCTCAGAGCTACGAGCCCTGTCCTCTGAACCCCCTTATACGGTTTTCTCCCCAGACAAGGTGGTCCTGCATCACCACCCTTTGTTCTTGCCCAAGGTTGCCACTCCCTTCCACATGAATCAGGAGACCTGCCTGCCGGTCTTCTATCCAGACCCTCAGGTGACAGAAAACCAGAGACGGTGGCACACCCTGGATGTGAGGAGGAGTGCTCCTAGTCTACACTGACGCATATGATCCTGCAGCTGTTAAGAGGACATGTGGAAAAATTTCTCTGGCTACATTTTAGGCCTGATACAAAGCACAGTAGAGCCAATGGAAAGTTTTCCATTGATTCCAATGGGCTGTGAAACAGCTCCTGCTTCAGCAGCCACTCCTGACCCAAAAACAGTGTCAGCAGTAAAACAAACAAGGAGTCCTGTAGCAGCAAGTGAAACTGTCAGATGTCATTTTTATCTTTTTCAGCTCTCTTATTCATTGTGATTTGTTTGGACTTCTCTTCTATATTGGACACCTTTAAGTTTCCCCTTGCCTCATAGAAATTCATGTCATCAAAGAGCCACATCACATATTGCTAAGCTTTATAGCTATTTTGAATTTTGAGATCTGAGCTTGCTAGAGCATTTTATATTTTCATTGATGACTAATTTGTATCACATTTACTGTAAAAAGTGTTGTTGAGAGTAAGATCACAGAGAGGTGATTACTAATTAGCTATGATGGAGATGGGCACTAAAGAGAATCTAAGATATTGTGAATAGTTTCTCAGAGAGTTTTCATTTCATTTATGTATGCATAGGGAATCTCCTCACTTCCTCTGTATCAAATGTTAGGTGGAAGAAATGTTCCTAGCAGAGCAGGAAGAGCCCTAGTCTATAATTCTCGCCATTTTGGCAATAGTCAAAGGGACACATGGAAGTAACTTAAAATAACTTGTGTATCTCCCATCAACTTCTTAACATCCAGTGGGCCCACTGGTCTGAGTCAAAGGTAAATGTCCTCCCTTCAACTGATGCTACTCCAGTTGAGACGTTAGAGATAATAGACCGACTCCCTGATTGACCGAGCAGCTCTTCACACACCCCTCTTTCAGTCTAGAAAAGCCTGAACCTCTTTCAGCTACCATTAGCCACTGTTAGTTAACTGGATAGACTGGTAGCTGAATGAAATTCAAATGTTTTTGCTCCCTCCTCCACATTCAATTTCTCTGCTTTCACTTTTTATTTACACTTACCTCAAGTACTTCTTTATTTTCCAGTTTTGCTTACACAACCCTAATGGGACAAGGTTCTTAAGTTACTAGGGCTTGCTCCCTTGACAAAAGTCTGAGATATTAGATGAGTGCAGTGGGAAAGTGGCCTGTTTAGCCTTAACTCTAGCAGCCCCATTCCACCCATTCTCTTGCTTGTGGGAGAGATCTTAAAAGAGTGGGTGCAAATGAAGAGCTGGGAAATTCCTATCTCACCCATCTCATCTATCCTGGGACTGACATGGTGATAACAACACTGCAGATACATGAAAACATGCTGTCACTATAAAGTTCTGAAGCATAGTAGCTTTTTCCCTTGAAATCATTTTCTTTCTGGTTCATTTAGGCTCATTCTCTGAGAATAAAATGGTACTTGCAGCCTAGTTATGACGAATGCGTCACAAAGCACAGTGGAAGAAGCCAGAACTGAAATTTTTGCTGGTCTTGTTAGAAAGAAAGTTAATCATCAGTCCATTACATGTAATTATGGTATACAAATAAACAAGACAGTTTGAAGGAAAATATGCTACATTTCAATGACTATTTTCTGCAAAGCTCTCAGTTTTTCTTCCTTGATTAAAAATAAATCTTGAAGATCGAAGAAAAATCTTGAAAATAAGTAACTACATAACTACAGGACACGGGGATAAGAATATCTGGAGCTACTACCTCCACATCTGGGAGAGGAGTGGAGAGCCTCTGGAGCTGCAGGAAAAGCAGAGGTACTTTTTGAAGACAAGGAACAGATGTGGAGCTGGGGGGAGGGAGGGCCAGACATGCACATGCAACCGCACACAGGAGGCATGGAAGAGAAATCTAGGAAATCAAAAAGATCAAAACCCCAATATACTCTGCATGGAAATATTCATTATATTTGAGCCAGTTTCATCCTCAGACTCATGATTTTTTAATTTCTGGGTTGGCAGTGCTGGAGCAGTCATCTAAAACCAGAAACTGTTCTGATCACACTAGCCCATGAGGGTGAACCAGTCAAATAAGTTCTCTGATCAAACAGGTGAGGTTTGCCTGCACCTTAGAATGCAGATAGTAGTGATCAGTTCATGACATAGGCATCTGTTCCACTTCCACCTCCAATTCCAATCCAATCACAACCACCACAGAGTAATCTCTGTCAAATTAGTAGTCACCTGGGATAGTCTGTTGGTTTCCAGGGTAGGCATAGCTCAGCTTTCTGAGCTAGTTCTAAAGAGTTGTCACCTGTTTTGACATTGAAGAAATTCAGAACTATAGATCTGATGACTCCAAAACCACTCCAGATGGGAACATAAATCAAGTCAGTTTGGGATTCAGATGTGCAAGACTATAGCCCATTTATCAATACTGGTCTTATTCTAACTCCATCACATGCTAAACTGATGTACTTAATCCAGCTCTGAAGCTAAAGATCCCCTGCCCTTAACATCAGCTTGTTGCATCTCTTCCTCAGCCATCTCTTGACCTGTACTGCAGCGTCATCCAGTCAAGTCTTCGTTATATATGCAAAATCAGGGACATCTCTGATGTTCATGTTAGGGACAACAGTGATTTGATTCTTTTCATTAAACAGCATAAATTTTGAGGTCTTGATCTATGTCCCCAAAATCCTGCCCCTAGAGACAGCAGGACTAAGATTAAATGTAGCCCAACTGCTCTCTGACGAACATATGATGTACTCCTACCTTGGCTTCCCTTGCCTACCACAATAGGGACAGCAACTGACTTGTCTCTCCTCCCCAGTGTAGCCCTTAAGCTTGCCTTTACTATATTCAGTGGCTTGCCTTCAAATACGTTTTGTTATATTCAGCTGTAATGCAAGAAATCTACAGGCCTGTATCTTGTAAGACATTAGCTGGAGCACAAGTTAGCATAAGTAAGATTAAATAGGCCGTCACCCTTGGCACAGATCAACAGTTACCAGTTGGGAGCTAAGCAAAGCCTGGTTAATGGCAGTAGCTAGAAAGTTCCAGTAAGTGCTACTGCCAGGAACATGGAAGTAATAACCACAAATCTGCTTAGGCAATGGGTGATGAAAATGATTATGAGCTGAAATGGTAGTTACACATATCAATATACTAACCTATGGGACTCCCCAACATTACTAGGATGAGAATATACAACTAGTGAAAAGGGGAAAAACCCCATTGAATATGCACTAGATACAGAGGTGTCAGTGTAGCATTATAAAAGCTGCATCCCAGGCTGTAGGTGATAGTAGCGAGAGAGAGATATGTAGCCCTTGGAGAGGGCCAGAATGATGGCCACTGTTGATGAGGACAATAGTGATGGTGATGAGAAAGTTGATGGCTAATGTTTCAGGTTTTCCTGAAAGGGATGGTGTGAATATATAGATGTGCAAATGTTGATTCTACTTTCCTGAGTTGGGGCATTTGTGACTGTGCTAAGTGTATTAATAAACTATTTGGAAATACAGAAGAGTTCCAATACAGTGATTGTTGCAACTATGCACATCAGGATCCCAACTACATAATAATTTAAATAATACTGGGCCTGATTTTGGGACAAGAACCTGTCAACAGTCACAGTGATAACTAAAAATTCTTAGCAAATCAATATACTTAATACATAATAAGATCAGGCTATACTAGATATCGGTTATTCCTTGCTGATGGCAGTATTGCCCGACCTTTAATGATAGTCATCCAAGGGCCTTATAGAGGCCAACAGAGTAAGACTATTGTCTATACACCATGATCTCCCAGATTCTACAAAAACATAAAATCCCTTGTCAAAATATAACGTTTACCCCTCTCCAAAATCTCCTTGTAGTCCTCCCAACAACCACTCACAAAGTCCACAATTTCCTCTCCAGTTCCCTGGAGTATTTCACACCCCTGAGGTGTGGAGAAGCACTGCCTTTCCTTGTCACTCCCTAACTCCAGAGAACAATCCATAGTACTTCTTTTCATGATGACTGCAAAAACCAAACATCTCCTCAACCATCCAGCAATGGTCAAAAAGAAGATTACTCCGCCTTTATTAATCACAGCGACTACACCGAGTACAAAGAAAGCAAGCAAGCCAGCCAGCCAGCCAGCCATGAGAGTATTATTACTTACTAAATTGTTTACTGGTATGAACCATTATGAAAAAATTGCTTTGTTTTTAGCAACACAATTAAGCAAAACCCTAATAATCCCACAGAGAATGGTTAAATCAATTGAGTCCAAGTTGTGAACATTTGCGCAGAAGTATATTGAAGGCTGTGCATTTCTGGGAGATTATTGCTTGCATCAGGCAACAAGCCAATTAGCTACCTATGAAGTGTAAAAATCCCCTGCATATGCATCTTGGAGTGAAATGTTTTTACTTACACATCACCTCAGCACAATTTTATTTGTCTGCACTCTTTATTCAGATAAAATTCCCATTGATTTCAATAGGAATTTACATCAATTTGAGCCTAGAGTTTTAAAGCTATTTCACTAATTAAATTATTAAGCTTGCAGTTACTGTATTGTGTTTATTAAAGAGAAGGAGAGAGACAGAAAATTTCATTCTGTGCATGGAAGGATTAAAAGCATTATGAGTCTTCTTTTTGAAGCCACTGGACTAATTAAAAGTTTATATACTGCCAATGAACTGTATTAACTTGAATGAATACAGCATAAAGCATCTCTTGTGTGATTCAAGTATTAACAGTCAATAGATAATATCTACTGCTTTCTACCCACTATCATATCCATTTCTTAATTTTGTTCTCGCTTCTCATGTTATTTTTCAGTCCAGTGAAAACTATTAAATATTAACTGCGCTACATGGAATACTTGGCATTTAGCTCTTAATCAAAGCCCAGGGTTCAAATTAGTTCGAATTAAGGCTCCTTGTACACTTAGGATTATGTTCTCACTTTTTGAGCTTGCATGTAGGTATCTCTAATTATTTAAAACCAGCACTGCATGTTTAGAAAGTTGCATTCTGTGAGAAACATATAACTTAGCGCTAACTTTGCAGATGAACATGGGTACTAGCTACTTCTTATCCATTGCGATGAAGTGGATGAAACATTAAAAACCAATGAGCTTTTGTTTCATAAAAGTTATGAAGCCTTTTTGAGCTGCCATTCATCTACATTCTCCCAATTAATGGTCTGGTACAGCTCCCACTGAAGTCTTTCCACCGTCTTCAATGAGAAATGCCTAGTCTAAAAAGCTGGGGCTGGCACCAGTGTGAAACAGCTGAGCATCCTCACATGGAGTCCTAAGAGAGTCCTTTCCTACTCCATTACTGAAACACTTTGGCATTGGTTATTTACTGATATACATCTTTAGCATTCTTTGTGGGCTGAAACCTAGAAATACTGTCTTTACTGATAATTGCTCACCTTTTAACACCGCCAGTGTTTGTTGGGATGCAGCTTAATTAGAGCTATTGTGTTGCTTTCATGCTTGCTTTTCCAACAGCCCCTTATTAGGTAGATCAATACTTTCATACAGAAAACTCATGAAGCCAGTGTAATTAAACAGTGACAATCTTACAAACCAGGTGTAATTCAATATTAACACAATTGACTGTATTAATTCACTATGTCCATGTGTGCATGAGTGTGTGATGTGAAATACACCATGTGACAGACCATTGTGATGTCAGAG
>ML681996.1:3631782-3658126 GCA_007922195.1 Podocnemis expansa
TCCTGTCGGCCAGCTTGTCCACCTCTGCCTTAGGCTCTTCAGCCCCTCTTCACCACACAGACAACACCTACCCCAGATAAATGGATACTACTTTGGATCTCACACCAAAAGGCAATGCTGACAGCCAGTTTCTCTAGTAAACTAACTGAAGGTTTATTAGTTAAAAAGACAATTCAGAGTGATTGAGAGAATGACAAATGAGAGTTACAGAGAAGATAGATTTCCAAGTTTCTCAAAGCTACCCAGTGTAATTCTGAGAAACTCTGTCCAATTGTTCAGAATGCCACCCAATCAGAATCTGTAACAGTTCAGAAATACAAGATGGCTCTTTAGAGCCATTCTCATACAGCTCTCTTCCCCAGATAGCAATCTGGCAAGTACCTTCATCATAGCATGAGCTTTTCCTCTGTTGACTAAGTGAAGACTGGGTCTGTGGATTTCCCAATGTCAAACACGAACAACCCATGCTTTGAAGTTAGCATACATCTTCATTTACAGTTCCAAAGCTCTAGTCCCATTTGATGGGCAAACTAGTTACAGATACATACAAAATGCATATACCAGGTAGTTACAACAATTTAAACAATCTTTCATTAGTTTTCATGAAGTTTAATCATCAAGTACATACACTTTTGACCTAAGATTATCTAACTGCAGAGTATACATAATGTAATTACATGTAATGTGATAGCAGACAACAGAATACAGATAAGCTAAAACAACAAAATCAACATCTCCTTTTGATTGGCTCTAACAGGTGAATTGTCCTGAATACACTCTGATCTTTTACCATTTGTTATTAACACACAAGTGAATAGCCCTGTTGCTCTAGCCTGAGCTGACCATCACAGTACCCCCACCTGTTACCTTAAGGCGGCAGCAGCATGCCTTGCTAAGGACGCTGCAGACGTGGCATAGTGGAGGCAGCTTATGAGGGTTATAACAGCTGCACATTCTCCCCTGATGACTAACTAGTCTTTTGGAGGAGAACCACAACCAGAGTGATAGATCTATATCATCTGCAAATCTGGATGACCGGCAGTGGACACAAAACTTCCCACTGTGTAAGGCCATGCTCCTGAAGCTGTATGGGAATTTGCCTTAGCCCTTCAGCACCAGAAGTCAGAGAAGTTATACTAGTCTACAAGTGGATTGCTACTGCCACCTGGAAGCTGGCTATCTCAGACTGTTACAAGTTACTGGCTAATCAGTTTAGTGTTGGCAAGTCAACAATCAGTGCTGTTGTTATCATGGATGTTTAGAAGGCAGTTATTGCTTTGGTGCATCCATGGGTAGTAAAAATTAGAAATGTTCCTGAAACAGTAACAGGCTTTGAATTCTGTATCACTGTGAAACAAAATTCAGGCCAAAATAAATTGGATGCTGCACTAGGATGCAGCAGCACAGACCCTCCACAGATGTGTCTTTGCAACACCCCACATTCGCCACTACTTCCCACTCCCCACAGTGGGAGCAGGATGCTGAATCAACAGTACCCATCAACTCTGCACGTGTCCCAGATTTAATACTATCACAAGTCATATTTCTTCATTCTTTATCCTCCAACATCCTTGAGTGCATATGCTGTCCACCAATTTCCATC
This sequence comes from Podocnemis expansa, assembly GCA_007922195.1. Classification (NCBI taxonomy): domain Eukaryota; kingdom Metazoa; phylum Chordata; order Testudines; family Podocnemididae; genus Podocnemis; species Podocnemis expansa. Next base: position 3,633,386 of record ML681996.1, read on the forward strand.
ATTTACTTCAGTCTTGTGCTGGTCTATTCAGGCATCTCAGTGTCATTGTAATGGGTCTGGTTTCTTTCTCTAAGTCACTGTCTTTTTCTGTTCCTATGGGGTAGCCATACTATCACTTGATGTGGAAGTCTTGCTTGTGACATCTTTAAAGCATGTCATGAATAAGTCCATTGTCATCTGTTTACCATGTTCGATGCTTCAGGTTAGTTTGTTCTACTCAGAGTTTCAGGGGTTGCAAGAAGTGCTTTCGCATGAACTCTGAAGTCATGCAGTAGACCTAACATCTAGGTTGCCTCTGAAAATACTCTAATGCTAGGGCCTGTATGAGGAAAAACCAGATAGATAAATAGATTCAATAAAGAAATTAGATAGCTTTGTCCTTGTGCCACCTGGTTCCCTGAATTTGCAAGAACTGTTCATCTTACACTGAAAATTCCTGCTCTGTATGTATGCAGAAGCATGTGCCACAACAACTTACTGAGCACATTTAAACATTTTCTTTTCGGCTCTTGAAATATATCTTGGAACACGCTTGATGGTGGGGGGGAGAGGAGAGAAAAGACGAGCATAGAAAACGTGGGTTCTTCCAGCCTCAAGTGAAACTTTGCATGAAAAGACAATCCCACAGCATATAATATCCCCCACTGCAGAAATGAGATTAGTCATAAATAGGCAAAGCCAAACTGCTTATGTTGTAATATCCCCAACCAAAATAACAAAGACAGCAGGTTGTGTCTTTACCTATCTGCTACAATGCTCATTTCTTCCCTATGTTCTTTCTGTCCATCCCACCATTTCCTCCTGGAAATGGTCCTGGGACTCCAGCCAGACATTTTGTGGCCGTACCCTAAAAGCCATTGTTGTTTGCTCCACGCCGTCTCATCCCTGTACTCCCTTTATCCACTCCAGCTTTTCTGGGCCCTGTTTCCAATCAAACACTAACAACACATAGGGTGTGTCTACACTTACAGCAGAATTCGAATTGATGACTATCAATTTGAATTCTATTAAGACCCTGGACACGCCTGCTTTCATCAATTCGAAGTGAGGCACTCCTCACTTCGAATTGATGAAAGCTGACTTTGAATTCGTCAAACCTCATTTGACATCGAAGTCAGGGTCAATTTGAACTAAGGAGTTTGAATTGACTCAGTGTGGCCATGTCAATTCAAACTCACTGAGTTCGAATTGACAAGGGCTGAACTTCCTCCCACGGATCCCTTCAGCGCCTGTGGCAGCAGCCCCAAGAGTGCCTTCACTCCCCCAGCCACATGGGGCTGGGGGAAGCAATGGGGTTCCTGTCTCCGAGTTGGGGACAGAAACCTCAGCCCCACTCCAGCCCTGCTGACTGGGCACCCGCAAGAGACCCCTGCGGGCGGCTTCTGCGGCACTGGCAGCCCACTAGGAAGAAATCCCGGTGGGCAGCTTGTCCCGGGCTGGCTGCCCACTGGGAAAGCACCCCAGCAGGTGGCTTGTCCTATCCTGGCCTCCCACCGCAAGGCACCCCAGCTGAAGGTGCTTTACTGCTGTTCAGACACATCCCAAATTAATTCTGCAGTGAAGACAAGCTCTAAGAGAAAGCAGCATGGCCAAAGAACTGCTCCACTCCCATTATTCTTATTTGCTGCAGTGGCTTCCTTAGCCCAATGGCTGCTAACTTGTCCCAGGCCCAGGTAAACCACCCGAAAATACACCGTGTCCATATCCAAACATTCCGAGTGGAACTCAAACAGAACTGACAATTGGGCCTGAGAACCACTTAATATATAGCTCTGAAACGTCTTCATTAAAGACTTAAAGGGTATGAAACTGTCAGCTTAAACTGGAAAACTATTCTGCAGGGAACTGCAGGCAACGCCCCAAGAAGTGAGAGGATTGTTCAGTCCCTATGCCAGTTCTCTGCAGAGACTGTCAATAGGACTCCGCTAGTGGTAGTTGCATTTGCAAGATGGGTATATACCATAAATCAGACTGCAACTACATTTTAAGGAAATTAACAACCTGTCATCATGAACTTCAGCTGGCACTGATGTGAATTGGATCTGACCTTATGTCAGTGTCCTCGTTGTAAAAGTTTCACAATATCCATTGCTTGCTCCTGACACAATTGGTCCTGAGGAATACACATGAGAATAAGATCTCTCCAAGAAGTATCATAGATGCCCATATATTTCAAAGGGAATTTTAAATGTAGTTCTGAAAAGTGGGACTTACAAAAATTTCACTCAAGAATTATTTTTATTTTAAGTTGCAACAAAATCTAAGACAAACCTAAGACGCTCCTGTCATCTTGTCCCAAGAGTGCGTCAGTATACGTAGGTGCTATTTATTCCATATATTATATAATATCTGCCCATCTTGGCACTGTTAAGGATGAGTTAAGGATTAAAGGCTTATATTATCCTCCTAATTTAGGCTGGCATCACTCCCTTACTGGATGGAAATATATCAGTATTTTTTCAAGAACCCATTTAACATTTCAAGCTTCTGTGTGGTAGTAAATTATCCTTCTGCTAGCAGCAACTATAATTGCCATACTCAGAGGAGACTGATTGTTTTTGAAGTTTGGAACTGTTTTCTTGCTCCATGTTAACAGTGCATCTATTTTTGTTGTTCTAAATTTAAAGGAACAGCTATATCTCTGGCGCCTGTAACACCAATAGTTGTATTTTCTGGTAACAAAGCAAAGAGAAGACTCCATACCACACTGGCTGCTATGGAAAAGTACAATAAATATTGTGAGTTTCTGGGAAAGTAAAAATATGTTTTATTTTGCTCACAATGATCATTTTTGTAGAAGAACCAGGAAAGGTAATAACTACTAACAATAAAATAATTATGTGATATGAGAAACCCACAGAAAGGGATTAACAGATACTACTGGTATTTCTACATCTAAGTTTTTGGTAGAATAGCTCAGTATTTAATGATATTTCAGTGAGACTAGGAAATAACTGATGATGAACAGATACAATAATATTGTTAATTACTGCATACATTCCTACATGGCCCATCATCAGAGTATCTGGGCAGCAGCCAATACTCAATCCCTTGTATTTAAGAGGGAATTGAACTTTCAAGGGCTTCCTTTGTATTGCAGAAAGCCTGGACAAAGGGAAACAAATCTGTTTTTCCCAGATCTGCAGGTATACTGATTCCACACCCAAAGATGCTGAGTGAAACAAAATCTGTTTGTAGGGGAAGGAGTCGGACATTTTGATTGACAGCTCAGTCACAAACCTGTTTTATACCGAAACAGATAGAAATCCATTCAACTCACTCATAAACACTGTGATCTGAGGGGCAAACTGAAAACAAAGTGTTTTAATGGGAATTCTAGAAGTGGGTGTGATGGTTATCAGGGTACTAATAACTTCACCTTGTTACCCTACCTCCATGGAGAGAGAACTTGCCTCTGGTGGCTACGAGCTAACCACCTAACACCAGCAGCCTTAAAGTCATTCAAGCACTTTCCTCCGGGCTATGCCAGCCCTGTCTTGGCCTTGCAGGTTAATAAGAGGTGCTCCCCAGTTCCTGAATCCCATGGAGGTGCTTCCCTGTGATATCCAGCCTCCAGCACTGGCTACTCCCAGAAATCCAAGATCTGCACCTACAGGAGCACCAGATCACCTGTTTTACATTAGGCCATTGATTCTGTATAAACACACCACACTTGTATTACAGTTTTCCCTTTCTTGCTCCCTCAAGTTCAGTCTGTTGCAGAGCTGATTGGCTCCCCAGGAATCAAGACCAGTCTTTCATGAACCTCCCAACAAGATGTCTTTTCAATGAATGGAGGCACAATGGCTTTTTCTACCCTAAGATATACCAAATCATGGACTGGGTGATCCCATCCTTTATAACGTTGCTTTTTAGCTCTGAGGGATATTGATGTTTGCAGCTGTCTTTGATTCTTTTCCATTAACAGTTCTGGGACATGGTCAAAGTAGACAACTGATTCTTCTGCAAAATCACTGAATAGCCACTCCTCCCTGCTTCAACAGGCCATCACCAAGACGTATGATCCCCTGATGACTAACTTTTTGTTCAGTACAGTTACTATTACTCATAAACACAACTTGATTATGAGCACTGATACGCTACAGACTTTCATTAGGGACCTCACATGCTACTTTTCATGGATAAATGTTAGGGAAGTGGTGTATCAGGTGTAGTGAGCTTGTCAGGTCTGATACTGGAGTTGCTTGTAAAGAATAGAGATCCATTTGCCCATTGGCACCAATGAGCTTCTGTGCCACAGTCATGCTACACACATTTGTGCAAGTTCTCCTACTGTTTCACGGTTTACATCTATCTTTCTTCAAATCAATAAGAGGTTTTTCAGTCTCGTTCATTATGTACATTCTGACTTAGATTTAAAGTAAGAGAGATCACTTAAAGATTTATTCGTAAGCAAAAGCAGCCCAAGTGTATTTGACAGAAAGTTTGATCTGCTACAGAAGCCTCCAAAACATCTTTACAACCAAGAGTTCAAGAGCTTCCTAGTTATATGCCCGGCTACTCGGCTAAACAATCTGCCAGGCTATCTGCGCCTCTGATCCTCTCTACCTAGTTTCATGACTGTACTTCCTTAAGCCTCGTGCCTTTGCTTTCGCTGAGGCAGAACCTTGTTGCTCACTGTTAGACCTAGCCTAGTGCTGGCTAGAGGACAACAGGTCTGACTAGGTCCTGAGACCAGACAGCCTCCTCAGAACACACTACCATTTAATCTCAACTATAGGAGCCGTGCAGGAGAACAAGGATTTTAAGACAACATAAGATCTGGCTGCATCTCTACTTTACACAAAGCCTTACCATCCTTAAAATGAAGATCCTTGTAAATCTGACTTTCCTGACACTCCAGTCTCTTACATCTGGGTTCAACTTAGCTCTCCAAAAGTGGTCCCTAAGGGACTCTTCTTAAATCCAGCTGAAGGTCTTTATTCTCATTTTTCCCAGGTTTGGACCTGCTACACAAAACCAATTTGGAGGGCTCTGCAGAAGGTTGAGCCAACTTCTTCCATACCAAATTGTCTCCCATTGTCTTATATTAACATTCCCCCACAAACATTTGTTGGGGATGTCTTGACTCAAGTCACTGAGTTGCCTTCTTGTTTGTTTCCCCACAGCCTTGTTGATGAATCCAATCAATCATACAATAAATATCCTAACAAACAGGTCATGACACAGTATTTATAAATTATTATGGGCAGCTCTAAATCCAATCACACAAACCTTTTCCCTTTTTGGTTTTCATGTTCCTCAAAGGCTTGTAAACAGTTATCATGTCTCCTCTCCTTTATTTATCAGTTAATCAAGCTACATCTAGTTAGTTGTTTTGATCCTTCCTAATGAATCAATTCATGCAGCTCTGAGGCATTATTGTTGCCCTTCTCTGTATTCTCTCTAATCTGTCAATATCTTTTCTGTTGTGCCAAATTGGATTGTATCCTCATGGGATGATCTGTTGTTCACTCTTATCCTGTTTCTCCTGGCATCACTGCATTCTGAGCACTTGCCCCCATTAAACAGTCACAGATTATTGTTTTGCAGATATATTAGTTGGCATGTGCAGTTCTCAAACTGAGAGTTTGTGACTCCATTTTGATTCAGTTGGCAGGGCAAAGAACTGCAGCTGGGAGCCCTGTAGGTAGCAGCATGTGGAAACTGCAGCTGAGAGCCCTGCAGGAGGCAAGGGTCTGAAGCCCCAAACCCTGCACCCTGAACCATGCAAAAGCCTGAAGCCCTGCACATTGAGCATGACTGAATGGGGCTGAAGGAAAGGGATCAAAAAAAATTTTCAAATCCAAATAAGGTAAAAACATTGAGAAATCCTGGTCTAACAATTTTTCTTTTACTTCCTCCTTATATTGCTCATTATAGTTAAGTCATAAACTAGCCTCACTGCTATATTCAATACATCCCAATTTAACCTCATTTACAAATTGACTTCACTGGAATTCTCAGTGCTTAAAATTAATTGTTTCGCAGAATCAGGGCCATGACGTGCTGTTGACCTCTCTGTTAGTCCCCTGACAAAGCTATTAACAAAATGCATGCCCTACAAATAAACCCTTCTGTGTCAGAACCAAAACCTATCAATAGTGTAATTTTATTACTATGAAAAGCCATAGAACATTCCTTAATCAATGTAAATGTAGCTTTAATCAGCGACTGTACTGGTTTTTTTTTATCATAGGAAAGAATAATTTTTTTATCTGGTGATTTCCATCTTATTGATGAAAAGACAATATATCTCTTGTTTACGTTCACTTCAGAGACCACTTTATTATTGAATAAGCATCAAATGAGACAAAAATTTAGTTCTTTTGTTAGATATCTATGAATGAAAGCCTATTACTATCAAACCAATAAAAGCACTGTTCTAAATTCTACTTTAATAAAGATAATTCTTCATTATTATGCCTTATTTCTCAGTCATTTTCTGAAATGAAAACATTTTAGAGTCTTTTCTTTTGTCTTCAAATTTTTCAAAGCAAGCATAGAAAGATCACCAGGATGTTTTGGATGCTTATTTTCAGTTCTTTCCTTTAATGTTTATTTTGTCACTGTTCTTGAAAATATCATTTCTCTCTAGGCATGTTCATCCCTTGCACTGCAGTCAAGATGGTCAATATACAGTTTCAAATGAAGAATAATTATGCAGCAGAATGCATTGTGTGTATTATTCTGAGCTCATTATCAGCAGGATCAGATTCAAGTCAGTATGACTTCCTTTTATTCAAGAAGTCTTGTTGACCAGCTTTCACTTTTTAAAAAAACTCCATTCCTCACAAGTCAAACATTTTGCTTTCTGAGAAGAGAAAAGACTTCTTAATCCTGTTCTTTGAGGCTAGTGTACAAGGATCAAAAAGGTCATTTACAGTTTAACCACTGAAACTTAGCATGATTCAGTGAGTGACTAGATAGTTATAAAAAAACGAGAATATCCAAAGTTATAATAGCTAATGCTTAGGGGAAAATATAATTGTCGGGGAAATAAAACCTTATGCTTCACAGTTTAAACCAATCTTTGCCTTTCAGCGTTAACATGTGGACTTGTATCACATCTACCTCCATGGGGTTTCTTTCACCTTCCTCTGAAGTATCTAATGCTGGTCACTGTCAGAGACAGGATACTACACTAGATGGACCAGGGATCAGATCCAGTATGGCACAATTCCTATGAAACCAGTGGAATTACACCAGGGATGAATATGGCCCAACTTTCATATATTTAAACTCTTATTTTCTATGTTTCCTAACAACAATAAATCTCTTTCCAAATATTAAAACTTACCCTCTGTATTTTTAGGATGCTTCACTGACAGTTAGAGAGCGTTTTTCACCAACTTCAGCAGATTTTCCAAATGGCTGTTGATACAGAAGGGAATGTCTGGGAAAGAATCCTTGGAACTAGAAGCAATTCTTTAAGAAAGGCATAATTTTATTACATTACATGATATCAACAAAATAAGCAAGAGTCCTGAGGCACTTAAAGAGTAACAAATTTATTTATAAATACATAAATTGATAAATAAATTTGTTAGTCTTTTAAGTGCCACAGGACTCCTTGCTTATTTTGTTGATATCATGTATTCAGTTATTTTGCTGAACTAGACTAAGATGGCTACCCCTTTGGAACATGATATCAATAGTAGATTATAGCTATAACAACAACAACACAAGAAGTTCGTGATTCCCTATATTCAAATTCCAGAATAGCCCATATTTTCACAGTGTACAAATTATCACAGATTTTAGCCCATAACTGCTGTTGTTCTTGAAAGAATGAGAAATGTCAAGTCATAGCAGCCTTGTAGTCCAAATCACTGGGCAAAATTCTCAGTGGGGGTAAATCAAGATAGATCTATTGAAGACAAAAAAAAATCCATTGAAAGATCACCTCGTCTTAACAACCTATGTGGGCTATACCAATTTACATCAGCTGATGATCTGATCCTCAGGATATGTATAAATTACAACAGCTAAAGAAGCACAGTTGCTACTGCTGTAGTGTAGATGCACCCCATATTGATGAAAGTCAATATAGGTCATCTACCTCTTCGAGAGGTGGTAGCTAGGTTAATGGAAAAATTCTTTCATCAACCTAGCTCCTTCTACAGTGAGAGCTAGGTCAACGTAACTACTTTGCACAGGGTGAAAAAATTTTCTGTCATGTGCAATGTAGGTAGTTCAATATCACTTTTAGATGTAAATAAGCCCTCAGTAATCTGAGCCTTGAATTTTGTTTAATGTTTGTGAAGATGGAGTGATCTTTCCCGATCAACATGGAACCCAATATTGTCTATCCTTCATTGTTTTTGCTACATACAAACACAGCTACCCCTGCTGGATATTATCTATGTGACTCCAATAATTTCATCCCTCCGCTGCTAAAGAAAAACTCACTGTGAATTGGCAATAGAATCATTTTTAAGCAGCATATGTTTTTTCCCCTTTTTTGTTTCTCAACATTAAATTGTTTTTGTTATGATACAATGATAAAAACATGTAACAAGTCTTGACAGCTGTGAAAATTAGTTTCTGGAGCACTATTAATATTCTGCTGACTTTTCTTTATTATTTTTACTAAGCAACAACACTTTCATTATTTTCACTATTTATTTATAAGATAGAGAAAACAAACAAAAATTAGGACCAAACACTCCCCTACATGGTACATTTCAGGAAGCAAAGATATGCAAAAATAGCTGGAAAGTGAAAAAGACAGCTATGCAGTATGCTTCCTACTCTCTATGGCTATGTTTACACTAGAAAAGCTATGTCGACTTTGTTATGTCAACTTAATAAAGTCAACTTTACTAAGCCATCTTTGTGAGGCCAATCTTCTCTTAAGTCAACTTAACAAAGTTGGTTAAGTCGGCTTAAGAAAGTTTCCTAATTAAAAATATGTTTGCTTAAGTCGACTTTACTAAGTTGACTTAAGCAGGCAGATGTTATTACCTAGGGCTTAAGTCAACTTAGATGGCCACATTGCACTAAGTTGACTTAATAAAGTCGACTCAATGCCTAAGTTGACTTAAAGACAGAGAGTTATTAAGTCAATTTAAAGAAACCCTTAAATCAACTTAATGAACTCCAAATGTGGCCAAGGCTTTGCTTAGGTTGACTTAAGCCTCCTTAAGCGACTTAAGCCCATAGTGTAGACATACCCTATGAGCCTACCCTAGCCCCTCCATGTTCACAAAGCCATGTTGGCTTGGAGAGTTTTTTGACAGGAAGAACGTCAGAGAACGCTCTTCTCCAAAAATGGTGGATGTTTAAGAAACCCATGCAAAAGTTAATGCTACTCCAACAGATGCACTCCCCTTCCTATGACTACAGCTCCCTGGGTGAAAAATATGGGTAGCCATCACATGGGAGCCAATGGCAGCATTTCTCTTCAGCAAGCCATGCTGTTATAGGATAAGGCATAGCACAGAGAAGGAGCACAGTGCATTGCAAAAGCAATAGGATCCATACACTTAGGATGCAATTTCTCAGTGTTTCCTTGCACTCTATGAGGCTTATAGCATCCCCTCTCCGCTCCATCAACATACTGAAAACTTCACCATAATGGCACAATTGGCCAGTGACCTGCTCCTGCTCCCACTGGAGTCCATGTCAAACTCCCATTGATTTCAATGATATAGGATCAGTGCCTAAGTGAATGTACAGTTTTTTTAAGCATTTTTCCTCCTCCTTTCACCTGCAGAAAAAGAGCACCGGATCAATTGAAATAAACTGCATTTATGAATACACCTCAATCACTAATTAAAGTTTGTGATGTTGAGCAAACTACTTGAACTCTTGGTGCTTTGACATATTGTAAATAGACTACACATGGATCTTAATGTTAGTCTATTTGTGGACCTGGTAGAATTCCTAAAAACTCCATTTAAAGGCTTTACTCCATAATTAATCTACTGAGGTCGCTGTTCTGAGATGATTATATACAGATCTGACTACAGAGTTCTGCCCAAAATACAGGATTTCTTATTGAAAAAATAAAGCAAACAAACAAACAATCACACAATGCCATTGGTACCACACCCAAACTTTTTTGACAAAAATAAAAGCATTTGGGTCTATGTGTCAAGCAGGTTTAAATCAGTTAAATAAAGCCACAGTATGAGAAAAACATCTTCTCTATCATTAGAAATGATCTATACCATTTTCCCATCTGGATTACTTGGAAGAAGAAATGTCTATAGGAAGTGTATTCGACATATATGCCAATTTCCTTCAAAACCTGATTGAACAATTGAGGTTAAATTGAATGGAAGGAATCTCTACAGAGATGAGTACAAATTTTCACCTCTGATCACACAAAAGCCTAGACTATTGAAGCTACATCCTGAAGAGCACATGACTATCTACTGGTTACCTCTTCCTGGAATCTGAAAACCAAAAGTCCAAGACGCGTAAAGGAAAGATTATCCGATTCATACTGGTGCTTGTTCTGAGCTAAAGCAGAGCAGTTATGAACTTGTAAGCATTGAAAAATCCCTGTGTGGGAGATTCTGCTGCTTAGGCGGCCATACTTACTAGCTAACACAAGGTATTGCTGTATAAGAGTGTGGGGTGAGCTGATAAACTCTGAGGAGATACAGGAGAAAGGAAGACAGGTCCTGGGAAAAAGTAATATTTAGAAGTAATCTTGTTACTATATCTTTGAAGACTCAGGACACGAAGCCTTACAGGGAGGAAAGGGAAAGGCTTGGTTATCACCCAGCCAATAAAGAATGAGCCAGACAACAAGGCCAACACATCAGAGCGGATGCTTACAGACACTGCAAGGAATAAGGTAAGAAGGTCTGAGTTAATAGGAAGCAAACACCAACAGGAGAGAAGGCTGCAACCCTCTGAGCCTGAGGACTAAACAGGAACAGCTGAGAGAGAGAATTGCAACCCAGCCCCAGGAGGAGAACTAGGGCTACTCCTAGTTAAGAAGAGGGACTATAATAGCTCAAACTACTCAAGTTCCAGGAGGAGGATCGGGGTCTCCTGCCATAAAGAATGAGACAAAGAGAGAACACGGAGAAGACTGGGAACAGAACTTAGAAAGCAGGATCTAGAGGAACCCTGAAAGCACCTTTTGTTTACTTAGATTTTATCTCCTCCCCCGCCACGAAGTTTTGTAATAAACAAGCCCTACGGAGGGTATTTTTGAGTCAAGAGTGCCTGAAAAAACGTCACTGGCTTCCTGACAATAGAAATTGAGGCAGGGAGCATATGTGGTACCATGCTAATTCAGCAGGAGTGCTACTGGGCAAGCAGGAGCAATGACAAGTTTGAAGAACTGACTTGGCCTGATTCCCTGTTGGATCTGGAAGCAGATCTCTGGTGAGCTTTTCAACATACATATAGTTTCTTTTATTGTTTCTAATGTTTATGTAATGCTATCATCTTAAGAATACATGTATTGGGTTATTAGGGGCTGAATGGTAACCTGTAATTGCTGGCAGTTATGCTGTGCATAAGCCTCTGAAGAAAAAGCAAAGCACAGATGCCCTGGTTAGGCAGTCCAGCCCACTGGGAATAACAGTGTGGGCAGGGAAATATGCAGCCTGGGAAAAAAAGACAATCGAGAGGGAGATAGAGATGAAGGTCTCAGCCTAAGACCAATGATGCATGAGAACCAGAAGCCTAAAAATTTGTGTCCTTTTTAGATCATGGAGGGGGAATATAGGTGTAGTTGCCCTGAACTGTGACAGTATAGACTGAACTATTTTGAATAAACTGGCTTTTATTACTAAATTCCTTGAAAGATTTTAAAAGAACAGGTTTGATTTTCCACACTGGAAAAAAAAAATCACTACATCTCTGAGCATTATACAAATAGCAGTATATTTACAAGTATAACTGGTGACTACTAAATGTGGCTTTCTCGCCTACATGTTCCCTTGTCTTTCTTCCCCTAATATACAGACATATATTTGCATATTTAGACCTGATCCTGCAAAGACTAGGCACGTTTAATCTTATGCACTGTGGGTAGTCTCATTGACTTCTTTGAAGAATATTTTTGTCATATTCCACATTCTGATTCACTAGTCCAGAATGGATGGCAAAACACCTGCAGATCAAAACTTATGAATGGAGGCTGTACACTGGCTGTCTTGCTAATGTACGATTCATTCTACGATTCAGAAGCTGCTCCCTAACCCTGAGGGAGGAACTGAGCTCAATCATAAAACAAGATTTATACAATTCATAAATAAGAAATTATGAAAAACTAGCTTTTTTCCCTTTCTAAATGCAGTTGTACTTTCATACATGAATATATATATAATCTAGGAATGCATAACAGCCCTTTGAGGATATTTTTGGCGCAGGCAATAGTAAAATACATAGCCAAATTACCTATGCAAATACGGTTGTTTCACTTTTGCATTTCTCTGAACAACTGTACAACTGAACAACTAAAATGACACCAGTGCCTTTGAAATATTTCTGTTTATAAACTTGGACAAAAACCAATGTTAATTATCAAGTCTTTACTTGTAATATCAGCACACTAATTTCATCTTTTAAACCAAGTTTCTATTTTAGTTGATACAAATGGATCAACTAATACAGATTTTCTACACACAAAGAAAGGGTATGTATAACTGAAATACAAAGATTAGCCTGAAAATAAATTGTGGTACTTAAACACATTTTTTTGAATACTGTCTTTTGAAAGAACCAGCCTTCTGGACTTTCTAAGACGCCACAATGACCTTTCCTAAAACTCGTGTGCATAGATAGCCCCTGGTGTTTTTCCTATCTGCTTTCCGATTCTCTCATTCAGAATCATAAGCTCCAGAGGCATAATTTACATGACAGAGTGGTAAAGTCAAGATGAACAACGGATGCCAGGAGGGAATTACAGCCTCTGCATCACATCAACCCAGCAGCTCTGCTGAAATAATTCTACTTGTCTCTTTCACTGCAAAAGAAAAAAAGAACTAACGTCCTGATTTTCAGAGATGCTGACTACCTGCAGCTCCCACTGAAGCATGTGAGCTCAGAACTCAGAAAAAAATTGGACTAAAATGACACTCTCATTAAATAGCTATTAATCTGCAACACCAGGGACGGTGTGGAATTACAAAGGCAGTAACTGGATAGTAATGTGAATATACTGTTGAAGAATGAATAAACATATCACTTCACTGATCACTTGCTTTGAATTGTAAGAATTGTTTATTAAATTACTATTACATAACTGAAACAGATATTCAAATAACTGAAACAAGTATTCAAATAACATAACTATTTAGAAGAAACACAAAGCACACGTACTCTGTTCTATTGCAAATTCTGTATACAGGTACTACGCCCATCCTTCATAATTGGTGTGCTAAAACCAAATATCAAAACCAAAAATAACAAAAATACCCAATTACTTGAGAAGTGTCAAAAGCTAAGCAGATTCCAGGGTACAGCATACGGCTTCCCAGGAGGCTGCTCAAAGAAAAGTGGGTTTAGTCTGTGCATATGCAAATATTAGCTGAGTATTAAATATGAGAGGAGAAACCAGCCAGTCACGGCTGAGCAACTTATACTCCTGGAACGGCAACCAGGGAACAGACATAGCTGATTACTATCACATTTCCCTGGCTCGAGGTGGACCCATCACCTCACTAGAGAGGCTAAGAGAATAGTGAGATTTTTCTCGTCTGCTTATAAGGTGGAACATCTTGCAGTGCTTCCAGCTGCAGCGGGGGGGAGGAAAAAGCTGGGAGGAGGACTGACAGTTTGCCAGATAATTAAAAGTTTTGGGGAGCAGCAATAAAGACAAAGCAGCCAGTAACCAGCACGATCACAATCCTCAGGAGGAGGCAGCTACAGCCATACAGGAACCCCGAATCACCAGACTTTGGCTGAATGCTGAACAACTCTTTTCTTGGCTTTCATTAAAAAGACTTGACCTATTTTCCTTTCAGGGAACAGAAAAGCTATGCAATTCAAAGAGGCTGCTTGCCTGCACGACTCAGGCTTATTTATTCCAAAAGAGGGAGGAAGAGAGCGCCTCAGGGAGAAGTTACAAGAAGGAATAATAGCAAGGGGAGAGGAAAAAAATGCAGGCACAACCAGGAATAGACAACAGACATCCACTCATTTGGTTCACAGATCATACACGGGGACATATAACATTCACATCTAGACTAGTGTTTTCAAGGTACATAGTGTGCAGTATACAGAATATAATAGCTCTACTAATGATGCAATGTGTGTGCATAGCTAACTATGCAGTGTGCATGTGTGTGCAGTATACAACTATATGCAATATGTGCAGTATAACTGTGCAGTGTGTGCATGTGCATAGCTAACTGTGCAGTGTGTCTGTACAGTATATAACTATATGCAATGTGTGTGCAGTATAACTATAGTGTGTGCCTGCAGAATGTAACTATATGCAAGGTGTGCAGTATAGCTAATTATGCACTCAGTGTGCAGAATGTGTATGCAATGTGTGTGCACAGCTAACTGTGCAGTGTGTCTGCAGTATATAACCATATCCAACGTGCGTGCAGTATATAACTATATGAAAAGTGTGTGTGTGCAGTATAGCCAACTATAGGCAACATGTGTGCAGTCTAACAATGCGGTTTGTTTGTGTGTAACTAACTGTGCAGTGTGTCTGGGCAGTACATAACTATATGCAACGTGTCTGTACAATATGTAACTATATGCAATATGTGTGCAGTATAACTGCACACTGTGAGCCTGCAAAATATAACTATATGCAAAGTGAGTGTGTGCAGTCCAGCTAACCATGCAGTGCGTGTGTGCAATATATATGAAACGTGTGTCTGTGCAGCCCGTAACTATACAGGGGTGTGTGTGTGCAGTATTTAACTACATGCAATGTGTGTGGGCCCACAACATAACCGTACCAGGCAGGGAGGGTGTGCAGTGTGTATGAGAGGTCTGTGCACCATGTAACCATATGCAGTTGTGTGTGTGTGTGCAGAACACACCTATACCGTGCAGCGCGTGCGGTCCACAGCCACGCGACGCACGGCCAGGCTAAGCCCCGCCAGCCGGGCGCGGGGAGCGGCTGGGATGAGCCGCGGGTTCCGGCTGCCGCCCCCCCCCGGTCCCGCCCCCGCCCCGTACCTGCACGGGCCGGTGCAGCGGTGGGGGCAGCCGCCTCATCCGCCGCCTCTCTCCGCCGCGCGCGCGGTCGCGGTTCCGGCCGGCGGCGGCGGCGGCAGCTGCATCCCTCCCCGGGAGGTGGCGCCCGCTCCGCCCCCAGCTGCCTGCCGGGCGGCCCGGCGGGTTGCGGGTGACGGGCGGGGAGCGAGGCTGCCCACGTGACCCCTGGCGGGCTCGCGCTCCCCGCGGGGCCGGCCGCGTGCCGCGGGCGGGGCGGGGCGCTGCGCACACACCTGCCGGCGCGCGAAGTAGGCGGGGCGAGGTGAGGCGGGGGTTGGGCAGGGGACCCGCTGAGGTGCCGGCGCTCCCGCCCCCGGGGCACCGCCTCGCCTCTTACATAAGGCTGGGGTTTCCGGCCCACAGGGGGGGAGAGGCGCGGCCCCGGGCCGCCGGGAGTGGGAAGGCGGCAGAAGCCATAGGGAGCCTCGCAAGTGGAGGTTGGTGGTCTGAGCTGCCGCAGGGCTCCTTTCCCCTGGGTACTGGGAGATGGCCGGGCCGCTGGCAAACCTTGGCAAAGGGAGCGTTTGAGAAGAAATGGGAATAATCTGGTAGTGGGAGGCAGGAGAGGCCTCATCGTGTGAGGGTCAGCTGCCATATGAAGATGTGCTTTTTGGTTAGGGTTACCAGATGTCAGGCAAAAGCAGGAGGAGATGGCCTCCTTTTTACCCTCACGTCCTCTGGCCAGCAGGCATTTTAAAATGTATGATTTTTGTCTGGCCTTTTACTTACAGGGGTTAAAATATGCTGGAACACCCTATTTTTAGGGGGAACCATTCCAGGGCTCCCTGAAAACAGAAGAAGATTACATGAATACTACATTTTCTCCATATGGCCTCCTTTCCATCCTTTGGTATCTGGTAACCTTATTTTTGGTCCCACATCTCTAGCTTTTCTTTTGCTGCCAGCCCTTGGCTTTGCTCCCACTGTCAGAAATTTAGAGGTTCAGTATTAAGCAAATGTCAGGATAATCAAGATCCAGGAGCCATCCTTGAACCCACTCTTAGATTTTTCTCTCATTTCTCCTTTTTCTGTGACATCTGCCTGTCTCTCAAGAACATGGTCAGAATTCATCTTTACTTTGATGCTCCTTTTTCTGAAGTTCTTATTAATGCTGTAGTCAGTATTCATCATTACAGTTTCAATTCCCCTTTAAATATTTTTTCTGTCACAGATATGAAAGTACAGTCTGTCTGTAATAACATTTTGTTTCTCTGGAGGATTTGTGTAATTAATGCTGCTTCCATCACTCTGCATTCCTTGCAGTCGTTCACTGCTGATTTCTGTTGTAATAATTTAAACACAGTAAATTATTTCTTCTACTCTTAAAAATATGTAACACTTTTCTAAAGTAATAAACAAAAAAGAATCCATTTATACACTGGTGGAATTTCCAAAAGTTCCTAATTAACTTGAAAGTCAATAGGATTTGTACTCCTAACAGGACTCATGCTCCTAAGTCACACAGATGATTTTGAAAAGCGCACCCACTAACAAATGTGTCCAGAGAACAAGAAACAATACATAAAACTCATGAATAGTATAAAAATCATACATATAGGAAACGTAAAACTAATAGGTAAATAATATGGAAAAGCATACATATAGGAGACATGAAACTAATACAGTATAGTGTATTGTCTGCAACTCAGACCACAGTGGTGCTTTCTACCATAAGGGTTAAGTCTGTCTGTGCAGAAGACAGACCTTTCTCAAGGACCACTCAAAGACTGGAGTGAATTTCCATAGGAACTAAGAGGTATTGCAAACATCATCACCTTCCAAGCTAAGTGCAAGGTGTACTTCATCAACTTGCCATCTCTAAAATAAACACAAAATAGTATGTCCATTTTTAAAAACCCCCAAAGAAAACTCTGTGCTGTATAGCCAAGTTTCCCCCGGTGGAGTTGGTGCTAACCCACTGGGGGTCCTACGGGCAAGGTCTTATATAGTAAACAGTGACTGGATGGCCCTTTGAGCAGCCCTGGGGACCTAAGTAATTGCTTAGTCTGCTTATGCTTAGCAAAAAAAGCAAGGAGTCCTGTGGCACATAAAGACCCACAGGGGTATGTCTACGCTTACAATTTAATTCGAATTAAGGAGGCTTAATTCGAACTAAATTCATGCATGTCCACACTAGCTTTCATTAATTCAAACTAAGGAGATCCCTGAGTTCGACTAGAAAAGCCTAGTTTGAATCTATAAAACCTCCCTGAAGTTCAAAGTGATGGTTAATTCGAACCCATTCGTTTGAATTAACCCAATGTAGCTGTGTTAATTCGAATGAACTGTTAGTTTGAATTAACCACAGCTAAACTTTCCCTATGCAGTAGCGCCCCCTACCTGATTCGAACCAGCAAGTCCTGTGCATGGACATGCTAGTTCAAATTAGGGTTTCTAGTGAGGCTGTGTTAATTTGAATTAACTTAATTCGAACTAACCTTTTAAGTGTACACATAGCCACAGGACTCCTTGCTTTTTTTGCTGAACTAGACTACCACAGCTGCCTCTTTGGAACTTATGCCTAGTAGCAGCTCCTGCCCCTGGGAAGAAGATGAAACAATGAATCACGTGTGATAGCTGTCAATCATGTAGCTCAATGCACTACTGAGTGGTACAAATACGCTGTTTCTAAAGAGAATGGCATTTTGTGTAAAACAGAATACTTTTTTCCTTTAAACACCATCCATCCAGAGTATTATTAATATTAATAATAATAATTAAATTACATCCAATAAAACCTAATATAAGAGAACACGAAGGTTGCAAAGTCAAGCACTCCAAAGTTAGGAAATGCCATAATTCAGAGATCCTCTGCAACTTTAATTCAGCCCCCCTTTGCATATATGCTACTATATTATTACACAGAGGTTTATTACAGGCTCACATTTTTTTCTAGTGGATCCCTACCTCTTTCACTGCATAGGACAGACAGAAAAATCAGGACTGTGTAGTGAACGAGGCTGTTGTCTATAGAGCATCTGCCTTGTTTGTTGCAGAAACTGAAAAGTTTAAAATTCTGTAAATTGTCAAGCAGGTGAGACTAGCTAATTACACTTTCCTTCAAGTTCCCGCTCTCTTAGCCCACTACCACATTCTGGGCCTCCTCTCTGTCACTTCCTTGTTTCTTCTCAAAATGGGAACTTCTCTTTACCTTGTATTGTACAGTCCATACATTTGGAACAATTCCCACTGGATAATCTTTTTTTTATTTAGTTTTAATGGTGAATTAGATAAGAGTTTTGACACACTGGCAGCTTTTATTTCAGACCATCTTTGCACTCACTTTTAACAGATGCAAGGCAGTGGTGAATCGGATTCTGTTACAAATCTTTCAGTGAAGGCCAGTTTCTATAATACAGTCCAATGCTATGTATTTGCATAAGCTTACTTCATCCAGAGTACCAGCTCTCAAATCACAAGTTTTACTGTTGGAGTTATCAGTAAACTAAATCAAAAGGAAAACATCAGTTCCCCAATAGCATATTACTAGTTAATGGCTCACTGGCTTATTGGAAATTATGCAACAGTGTTGGAAAATCTGTGTACTTTTGGCAAGTATCATAACTACTGTACTTAGTTTTCTTCCAAAAGGAAAAGTTGTTGCTTCTATTTTCTTATGCCAAGTTTGAAGACTTTTCAGAGACTTATTTTTTTGTTAATCAAGGTCTAACGATTAGATAATCACTGCACTTTATCTTAGTACATTTGGTCTACACATAAAATTCCTAAGATTGAGAATTTAGCAAATAGAATTATTGTGCTGTTTGTAAAAGTTTCCTGGCTGGAACTAACAAACTGGATCACACAAGGTTTAAATACACGAGTGTACGTAGGTTAGCATTACTTCAACTGATTGTCTTTTTTAAAAGAATCTGGAAATGTGTTACAAAGTCAAAATCTCAAGAGCAATGGAGTTATACACTCTTTGTTAGGCCTTGCTCAGAGAAGCAGAAATTTTGGCTGAGCGAATGGGATTAGGGAGCCACTGTGGGTCCTATCTGCAAAGGGATTTATTTGCAGAGGGGAGTGGAGCTGTTTCATTGTGGGTAAGTGAAGTGAAGCTCTTTATAGAACTTAATCCTGCATGCTTTTTGCAGGCCTGACAGTGCAGGCATTTTTTCACGTACGCTAATACACAAAATGTTCAGGAAATTGGGTGTTATGGAAATTTTTCAGGCCTCAGCCTTCATTTCTTACCTCACAGTGTTGCTGAGTGGACTACTCAGTTGAGATTTGTAAAGCACTTCAAAGATTATAAAGCATTATGTTGCATAAGTGCTAAGTATTACTATTACATATTATAGCCAAGCATTAAGGGATAACGCCTGTTCACCTTACTGTAGTCTCATTGATTTCAGTGAGTTTGCCATATATAAAGCAAGCAGCGTTTGCGCCTGTAAGTGATAGCTAGATAGGCATTTCATCCTATCACAGAGCTAAATTAGACCCTACTACTGAGCAGACAAAGATCGACTAAAACAAAACCATGAAATCCAAGTGAGGGCCCGCTTTTGACACCATTATTCACAATAAGACTGACCTTACTCCAAAGTGACTAGGGGATGAGGTACAATTCAGTGGGACTGATCCACAGCTGGAGGAAATTGGCGTAAGAGCCACAGAAATCTATTTATATAAGCTGAGAATCTGGCCGAGTATGTGAGAGAATCTTACTTTATTTGTGTCTGGTTTAGACTTAAATCAATCAACGAAACTGAAATAAATGTATACATCCATTGAGTAAATTACACAACATGAAGTAATTTGTGCAGTAAGTTTTCCATGTTGCCTGCAGTACAACTTAGGTTTATTTACACAGTTTTATGCTGAACTGTCCATACACTTTCAAAAACAAGAAGAGGTCAACTGGAAGTATTCCAGTATATATTCAAGCTATGTCTACACTAGCACTTTTGTTAGTATAATTTATGTAAATAAGTCACTACTCCCACTTGAGCAACATAAGTTACACCAATCTAAGCACCAGTCTGAACAGTGTCATGATGGCAGAAGAAGTTCTTCCACGAACAGAGCTGCTACCACTCCTTAGGGATAGATTAAGTCAGTCAACAGGAGAATGGTCTCCCATCAGTCTAGAGCAGCTACACAGGCCAGCTTTCAAGCTATAAGCTCTTTTGTATAGCCATAGCATTATTCTAGATCCAGGTCTACTTTAGAGAAAACAGAGCTAGTATTACAGCTCTCAGAACTGTAGGATTTTCATTTCAGAACTTATGGATGACCCATCTATGGAACATAGGTAGTTGATTGATAGATTATTGTTTAGTGTTTCTCGGCAGATTGTTCTTTCTTTATGAGAAAGAAAACCTGCCATCACTATAGTGAGGGTGTACACTGAAATGCTTCAGCAGCACAGCTGTAGCATTTCAAGCGTAGACAAGTTCTCTAAGAGAAACTATAAAGGAACATTCATAACAAATGAGATCATCAGTCATCCAATTTCTTGATTGCTTTGTAAAGTCACATGGATACAAGTAAAATGTTTAAAGCATCACTCTCAGAATGGTACTGTTGCCGGACATGTGAGAAAGCACAAATAATATTTATTCATACTGGCCTTTATTCTGTTTATTCTAGAAGAGAAAAATTGATCCATTTCTAGAAAAATATGAAAGCAATATTAATCTACTGATTATGATTTCTCTAATAGTCAGATCAGATATTTTAAAGTACAGTGGATATTCATATTGAAAATTCATATCTATTGATGATAGCTATGACAATTATTTTTTAAAATTGGATGTATTCCCCTCTAATGACACATTTAAGAGAATTTATGTTTACAGTTGTAACAAGGAATCTCTCTTTTTAGCATCTGGAATTTAGTAAGTAATTTCTTTAGTTGCTATTAAATATGAGCCCTTTTGTGTAGTCTGAAATGTACATTGCCGTACCTGCATGTACCAACCCTGTTCTCTAATTAGAAGGTTCCCCATCTCTATATATTTTGTTAAATTATGTCTATATTTAAAAAAAATACTCTTTTAAATTAAAAAAAACTAAAATCCATTCTCCTTAGACTTTCACATTTAAGCACAACAAAGTATAACACCCGGCAGTATTCAGCCCATGCAAAATCTTAAAATGTTCAAAGAGCTGTTCTCTTTGGCAGTACTGAAGCAGTTTAGTTTGTTAGTCTTCTCTTTTGAGAAGCTTTGCAGTGATGATTCTAGTAAACCAGCTTCAAAGGACACATCAGAAGGAGTGGTCTTTTAAATGTGCTAGAAGTTTTAAACTAAAACTCTTCAGGGCTGAAATCAAATTTAGGTACAAATTCTGCCTTCTGATTAGTTCTGTATAGTTTAGATCTTTGAAAATATGTTAAGTATTTAACAGGCTGCTAGAAACTCAGCTGTCGATTGGCAAATATTCTGCCTTTGTACAACAGTATGGATTTCTAGATGTCCCTATCTTGCTTGTTTGTGAAAGCAGATCATCAGGAAACGATGCCATGTGAATAAGAGAGAGTTTATTTATCAAAGGGTCTATATTCTTCCTATGCTTCCATCTGAAACAGGAGGATATGGATCAAATTTGAGGCTGGATTCTGCTGCTCAGTGAGTAGCACTTAATTTCTTGAACAGTTCCACTGATGTTGATTTGAAGACGAAGAGGCCAGCTAGAACAAGGTCAGTAGAATCAGGCCCTCAGTGGCCTAAGTTACTGCCATGTTCTGCCCTTCTATGACTTCAGTGAGAGCTCTACATCCCTGTCCTAGGACTGAATTTAGTCTATGCGCTCTTAAGCTTCCTCTGCTGTTTGAAGTCAACATGGAGCTGTCTGATTACAGGTCTTTAACCATCTTTCAGTTAAGTCAGCAATCTACATGCTAAGTCCAGCACAAGTGAATATGTAACATTCCCATGAGAATCTGGGACCATAAATTACTGACATAATATAAGATGTATGAACGCAGTTTTGGACATTCGCTACTAATTAAGAGACTGGTTCTTCCTTCAAATCAACCCTATAATTTTGGTCTAAGTTAAAGGCCATGTTTTGCTCTCAGTTCAGGCCAGTTCTACATTAGAGATATATTGGTATCACTACATCAGTTGGGTGGGGGTGAGGAGGGTTGACGAATCCACACCCTTGAGCAACATAGTTACATTGACTGAGCTAACCCCCACTGTAGACAGTGTTAGATGGAGAGCTGCACTGAACAGTTACATTGGCACAGTCACTGGGGCGTAAAAAATCCTCACCCAGGAGATGCAGCTATGTTGACAAGGCAAGTATAGAAAGCACTAGGTTGACAGAAGAATTCTTCTTTCAAACTAGCTATTGCTGCTCAGAAAGGTAGATTTACTGCATCAGCAGGAGAACCCCTCATGGTGCTGTAGTGACTGTCTACACTGAAGCCCTACAGCATCACTTGATAAAGTTTGCACATGACCCAAAGATTGAGGGAGTGGTAAATTATGAAGAAGGCTGGTCACTGATACCAAGTGGTCCAGATCGTTCTGTTAAGCTGGACACAAGCAAACAACATGTGTTTCAATATGGCCAAATGTAAATTCACACACCCAGGAACAAAGAAAGTAGGCCTTTCTTACAGGATGGGGGACTCTGAAAAAGACTTAGGGACCATACTGGATAGTCAGTTGAACTTGAGCTGCTATTGTGGCTCTATGGCTAAAAGGACAAATTGGTTGTATAAAGAGCGGGATATTGAGGAATGGGGAGGCTATATTACCTATGAATTTAGCAGTGGTGCAGCTATTACTGGAATAATATATCTAGTTCTACGGGCCACAGTTCAAGAAGAATGTTGAAAAATTGAAGAGGTTTGAAAGAAGAGTCACAAGGGTGATTAAAAGGATTAGAAAACATGCCTTGTAGGGAAAGATTCAAGGATAACCATCTATTTAATTTATCAACAAAAAGGATAAGGGGTGAAATAATCACAGTTTGTAAGTACATACGTGGGGAACGGAAATTTAATAATACAGGGCTTTGCAGTCTAAGAGACAAAAATATAATGATATCCAATGACTGGAAGTTGAAGAGAAACAAATTTAGACTGCAGATAGAGCACAAATAAACATTTGAGAATCATTAATCTTTGGAGCGACTTATGAAGGGCTGTGCTAAATTCTCCATTACTCGAAAATTTTAAATCAAGATTGGATTTTTTTTTTAAAGATATACTCTTATTCAAACATAACTTAATTCATGAAAGTCCTATGACCTGTTTTATACGTGAGGTTATATTAGACAATCTACTGGAACATTTCTAGCCTTAAAAATCTATTGATCTATGAATATAGCAAGTAATGGTCCCTACCACTGGGGTCATCTGCACTCTTACACTACACACCATTTGCTCAGGTATGTTTACATTCCAGCCATATTTCATACCGTTTCACTTCAACAGTATGAGGTACGGCAAAGCTCCATCTTTGAATTGTCTATCTTCTACCAGTCCGTAAGCTTCCAATTAGCTACAAATGTGGGGTACTTTTATAATTAATATACAGTAGTTAAAGTTTTTCTTTAACTTCATTTTATAATTTCTGTTGAATTATCTCAGAGTTAAGTTAATAAAATATGAGCCATTAATTATGCTCCTCATTTTATGCCAGAAATTATTAATCTAATTATAATGGAAAATTTGATTAAACAATGTATTTGAGTCATTCTTCCCAATGTTACAGGAATTTAGTATCAGGCATGCTAATTATATTGTCTTGTTTTAACTAGCCTGTTATTTCTTCACAAAAGTAAAAAGCTATGGTGTTCAGTTCATTTAAATATAAAATAATTGGACTATAAGAACTGTACTAGAAATTTAGAAAACCCTAACGCATTTTTTAAATTAATGTTACTGCATTCCAGCCAAAAATGGCCTTTAAAAATGTATGTTACCTCCTTTATTTTTTTCCACTTTTTTTTTAAATTAATTTGGTGCTTAGAAGAGTGAGAGAAACATAATAAAGGTAGGCACCATGAAGTATCTGTCTTGGGCTTTTCTTGAACAGAGATTACCATGGCAAATTAGCTGGTTGTTTCATAATAGCCAGTAGGATTTAAAAGAAATGTGTTGGCCACTGAAGTTAGTGAATACATTTTATGGGCAAAGGATCTAAGTTCTCTTTTTTGTGAAGGTAGCATGGAAAACATAAGCTGATAGGTAGAATGACTTATCACAGATAACCAAACACCAGCCACACACTGTGTTTTTGCCCACCCGCAAGCCAGCAGCAGCCAGCACTTAGAACCTAATTGTTCCTGGTAGCCAGCATCCTCTCCTGTCTCCAGAAAAACAACCATGGATACAGGCCAATGTTCCCTGTAAGCTGCGCTAGCGCGCTGCAGCGCAGCCCGCCGCAGCCACCAGTGCACAGAAGGCTGCCGGCAGCGCACTGCCAGCAGCCAGAGTCCCTCAATAAAGCTCCTGTGGAGCAGGGAGTTTTGAAAACTCCCACCCAGAGAAGCTCTAACTGAGCATGCCTAGAAAATCTGAGCATGCTCCGTAGAGCTTCTCTGGCCCAGGAGTTAGGGCTGACCCTGCCGCTCAAGTCCAGCCCCAAGGTAAGTTTGTGGGGGCTGGGGGGGCGATGCCAG
>ML681996.1:3658226-3680885 GCA_007922195.1 Podocnemis expansa
GGGAGCAGGGGGGGGCTGCGCAGCAGGCCCCGTGGGGGAGAGGGGGAGTGCAGCGAGCAACAGGCATTGCTCCTCAGCTGCCCTCTCCCCTTAGAGGGAACATTGATACAGGCATAGTGGAATCTCCATCCTCTGCACGCCTTCCTAAGACATCTGCCCTTTATTTCAGTGGCTGAACCAATAGTTCTAACAGATGAAAGTTTTAGCACTCTCCCACCCCCACCTCTGCATCTGCACCAACTCTGCTTCCTCCACTTCTTACATTGTTTCGAAAGGGAATTGATAGGTATTATTACAACTTAGTAAGTATAATAATTCATCTTACTTTTTACCCCTGATCAACACCCTTCTTTATATTTCAACTGACAATCCCTTTTCACTCAGTTTTTATACTATCCCCAACATTATACATTTCCCGTATTTCCTTATGGACCACAAATTCCTGTCCACATGGTGAAATTGACCAGTGTAACTGTATCAGAATAATGGTTCCTCTATAGCTCTCTCCCTGTGGACATTCTATTCTGAAATAAACGTTACTGTATTTCAGAATAATTTCTCTACTTCCAAAGCAGAGTAATTGTTTAAGAATAGATATCCACGTGGCAGAATTATACCAGAATTCTGCTGCAACTGTGTTGGTCAATTTTCCAATATAAACCATCTTTATTGTGTCCCATAATGTAAACAGAGATCTATAATATACAAGTTCCAAAGGGGCAGCCGTGTTAGTCTAGTCCACCAAAAAAAACCAAGGAGTCCCGTGGCACTTAAAGACTAACAGATTTATTTTTTGCATGAGCTTTCCTGGGGGAAAATCCCACTTCATGAGATGCTTTGAAGATGAGGGAACTTACAGAATGGAAAGCAAATAAATACAAGGGAGTGTAAAAGATGGGGTCAGGGGGATTTTCTCCCACGAAAGCTCATGCAAAAAATAAATCTGTTAGTCTTTAAGTGCCACAGGACTCCTTGTGTTTTTTTTTTTATCTATAATATACTTCACACATATCCATTATGGACCATTGACATAAACAAAATCCTTTCTCCATAATGACTACTCTAATCATTGAAATGTCTCTTCTACTAGTAATGTTATCTCTCAGATCCACTATTCCAGTATGTGCTGAACTTTATTCATCATTCAGAGTGTACATACTGCCCAATTAATATCTTTCCTGGTCACTTCCTGACAAGACCGAGGTATCAACCCTGAGAAACTTATCACAGATCATCACCCTCTGTTGAAGTTAAGTCTAAATTGTACCGTTTAGAATATATATAATTTCACCTAAAATTCCCAGGTCTTCATGTTTATAACACTCACAGCCTTTTGAAAAGATAGCCCCAAAAGTTCTATTGTAATTTCAATATGCTACATTACAGACATTTTCCAAGATGTGCCCAAAATCAAAATTTACAGAGAAATAATATTTTCAGGAACCATTTCACAAGGGGTATGTCTACACTAGAGGCTTCAGTCGACTTAAGCAGACTTAAGTCAACTTAAGCAACTCTAGGGCCACATTTGGAGTTCATTAAGTCGACGAAAGCACTTGCTTAAGTCGACTTAATAACTCTCACTCTTAAAGTCGACTTAAGCCTCTAAGGGTTAAGTTGACTTTATTAAGTGGACTTAACAAAATGTGGCCATTAAAGATGACTTAGTAAAGTCAACTTACGGTAGGAGAGTAATTTAAGTCGACTTTATTAAATTGATTTTAAATGGTTCCTCTGGCTTAAGTTGACTTTATAAAGTTGACTTAAACAAATGGAGCCTCTCTAAGTCGACTTAATAAAGTTGACTTATGTCAAACTTATTAAGTCAACTTACATGACTCCTCTAGTGTAGACATAGCCAAGAATATGTATCAAAGCTCACTGTATCTCTTACCAGACACATTACTATCAGGCACGAGAAAACCCAGCAGTTAAGGTGAGGTAGATAACAAAATGTGATCCCTGATCAAGCCAAGTATCTGGATTCCTCTGCTGGAGAACTGGATGGCAGATTCATGATAGCAAATGCTGATCCCATTTGGAGCTGTCAGTCCACCCTTCCTGGCAAACAGGATCCAGCCCCCGCATTATGGAAACAAGACTGCCTATTGGCAATAGAGAGGAAATAGTAAACAAAAAATATTTTATGTTTTTTCCAAAGTCAAAACCAAAACATACAGTTATTTTATTGCCCTGGTGCCTTCTGAATTTAAAAACTTTCAGTAGGAAGTAGAATCACACTTTCAGAGACTGTTGTACCCCCTTACTACTTACACATAAAAACACCAATAAAAATCAATGAGATTATGCTTTCCATCCTTAAAGCGAGAGACATAAGTATGGCCTGAATCCTGACAATTCTTATGCACTTGAATAGTTTCACTGACAGGGTGTAATCACAGTGGTTGAGAGTCATCATCAAATGAAACAATTCCTATGTGTAAAGTTATTTATGTTCATACATTTTTGCAAGATTTGGACCCAAATTTGTTGAGTGAAGGAATCATAGTGAAAGAGCATTTCCTATGAAAATCTTTCCTATGCAGCTGAGCAAGAGCATGCTAGGATAATTAGAGGGCATTTCTTACATAGATTTTTTTTAACTTCATTTTCAGTTCTTTGCAATCTGAAGATAACAATTTCACCTGGAGATATAAATATGTGGGGAAAATGAGTCACTAGACCGGGTGTCCTAGGGGACAGACATGTAAACTATCTTAAATATTTATAAGGGCTTATGACAACTACTGCTGTACTCAGAAAGGAAGTTACTGTCTTTGTAGAACATCATACTTAAAAGTCAGATGCTCTGCTATAACTTCGGTGTGCTTTTGTTCTTGTGGGAGTTATGCAAGTACATGGTGCTGTGACTTAGCTGAATAAGAATCTCTTTTTGATGGTAATCTCTGAAAAGATACTGAAGGAAGAGCTTCTCTATTAAAAATCCTTTTACTCACAGCCAGCTGAGATCTTTTGAAATGTATTACAAACTCTTCTTTTCTGCTCTGGTTAATTTCAAGGTTCAGCGCCACTGTGAACAACCACATTCCATACTGAATTCATGGGAATCATAGAATTGCTAAACATTTTGGGATGGGATTGTTCAAACATCTCAAAACTCTCAATGTTATTTTCTAACCTGGATAATGCACATGGCTGCCTCTAGTCTTGAAATGAATGGACTGAGAGGAGATACAGAAAAACCGCTGATTTACAAACACCAGAGTTATGAACTGACCAGTCAACCGCAAACCTCTTTTGGAACTGGGAGTATGCAATCAGGCAGCAGCAAAAACAAAATTAAAAAAGTAGATACAACACTGTACTATGTTACCTGTAAATTATTAAAAAATAAAGGGAAAGCAACATTTTTCTTCTGCACAGTAAAATTTCAAAGCTGTATTAAATCAATGTTAAGTTATAAACTTTTGAAATAACAATCATAACGTATTGTTCAGAGCTATGAACATTTCAGAGTTATGAACAACCTCCGTTCCTGAGGTGTTTGTAATGTAGAGATTCTACTGTACTGCCTGCAGAATGTCTGATCTTTGGTCCTTGCAGCAGATTGGTTTTATATATACAGAGAGAGGCTGAGTCTCCTCTAACCTATATCAATGTAAATCAGAAATAATCCCACTGAGGTTAATAAGCCCAAGTCTGACCTTACAGTGGTTTAACTCCATTGACTTCAGTTGAGTTACTCAGTTGACTTAAGTTGAGTTGCCTTATTAAGCGAGACCAAAATCAACCCTCTTAGAGTTTACACAAGTGTAAATCCAATGAGAGGAAAATCAGGCCCACTATATTTGTCTGGGCTAAGAAATGCCTTATATATTTACAACATAATGTCTAAATTTAAGATATCTACATAACCAAACTATGTTTAGCCCAGTGGATCCCAACCTGTGGTCCGGGGACCCCCAGGGGTCCATGGACATGTTGCAGGGGGTCCACGGAGCCTCTCCCAACTGGGGCCGGAATCCAGCTACAGCCCCGATGCTCCCCACCAGAGCTGCCTTTCCCCTCCCATGGCCAGATCCTGGTACGGGGAAAGGGCAGTGGCTGCTCCCTGGCATGGGCAAGGGCAGGGGGCCATAGCTCCTGCAGCTTGGCTCCCCAGCAGTGTGGGCCATGGTGGCAGCAGCACTGCTAGCTGGCTGTCCCAGTGGCACCACCAGAGTGATGTGGGCCAGAGTCTGCCCGCACTGGCCAGATTACATAATCAGCCAGGGGGTCCACAAATTTTACTTTTTGTTAAAAAGGGGTCCCCAGGCTGAAAAAGGTTGGGAACCACTGGTTTAGACAACATAAATTTGCATGTGTTCTGATTTTTCATTTATGAAGGAGGAATTAAGCTTCTTTAAAAAGATGTCTGTTTATTTAATGGTAGATATTGTGCACCTGTGATACTCTCTAGTACATTTACCATAACAGATTTAAATAAACAAAATAATGATTATTACTTCATTCCAACTTCAGAATCAAATAACTATTAAGCTGCAGACTAGGACATTCAACTGTTCTGCCCCTCTCAGACAGTTTTAAATATCATAATTTCCAACACAATTTCAAATGCTGAAAGGGTTACTCACAGTTCAACAGTTTTTCCATCATAAAGCTACAGAGAAGCATGTTCTTAAGTTAATTGCCTGTAGTCTTACATTGAAACAATGACTCAGTTTATCTTCATTCAGATACTTAGGAGCCTTTAACAGTAAACATCATAATCCTTTAACATTTGAGGCTTTGTTATTTTTAATTTTGATAATTTGCTAACATTTACGCCATCTGCCAGTATGGTAATATTTACATGCTGCGCAGTGTTGCACCATCTTTGTAACATAAAAACATGCATAACTGCAGTGCACAAAGGCTCCAAAGGCAATCATGAAAGGATCATCTCTATGCTGTGGGGATCCACCAGTGGCACAGAACAAATATAATAGCTCTTCTATTACTCCCTCTCTCTGTGGCCAGTATAGAGCAGCAGTTCTCAACTGCTTTGTTGTGATACATTAGTGGGTCACAGAACTTGTCTGAGTGTGTGAAAACAAACCTGCCTATACCCAACCCTCTCATGGAGTTGTCTTCTGGCAGTGGGTTTTTTCTGCAGCGGCGGGGAGGGGTTCTGCCACTGCCAGGACTTTTGGTGGCAGTGGATACTTTGGCAATGGGGGGTTCTTCCATGGTGGGGGCACTGTGTTACACACAGTTGGGCACACCACCAACCATGCTGCAACACAAAAACAATTGAGAACCACTGGTTTAGGGGACATTGGATCAGGGCTTCCCTAAGCCGCAGTGATTCCTGCTTGCCATTAGAGCTCGTTGAGGCCATCGTCTAATTTAGAGCAGATATCAGAGTGCCCTGATTTATGATAGTAGAAAAGCCTAATACAGAGCTGGGGGAAAGGATAATCTAATTAGCACCGATCCATGATTCAGAAGATCTGGCTCCTCTGCAGACTTATTGTGTCATCTTAGAGCCACATTGTTTCAGACATATAGGTGCCTAGGTGCTTTTAAAAATCCTACTAAGCAATGATTTGCAATTTAAGGTATCTAAATACTTTTACAAATCTGGTGCTTAATCCCTGATCCATCTGCCACTGACGCGAATACAAAGATTCTTGTAGATTTCAGTAGGAGCTGGATGAGATCTTTAATATCCCTGTCCCTCCATTCCCTCTAGAGAGCTGTTCTAAAGATAAACTCAATGATTGTGAAGTTCTCTGGTAACATGCTGATGCTGGCCATACAAGAGTTTAAACAGATAACTAGCAAACCCAAAACTGTAGGAATACAAATTTTGCTTTTGCACCATGAGTTGGGCCATTTGTTCCCTGTGATCAAGGCTCTGATCTGGGCCGTTTCTTCAGAATAAAGAATGCAACTTGCCCACTGCTTCTTAGAACTAACATTATTATCTCAGCTCATTGCTCCTTTTCAGATTTAGTTTCCTTATAATCCCCTGAGTTTACTTTATATGCCAAACAAACTAGTTTAGCAACTTTGTTTACAATTCAAGAAATACAGAGCAAACACAATCAAAGTGGATATGAAACATAATATTTCTGATTATAAAATAAATCCAACAAACATTGATCAGTTAATTGCACTGATTTCAGGAAAGGTAAGGCAGTAGCCCCACATGGGTTGCCTTTCAGTTGTCACAAATCGTGTATGACAGATTAAGGGTGTTGCACATACAGCCCAGAGGAATAAAGTCTGCTTTCCTTATAATGAACTTTGCCATTTCTTGTCTTGGAATATGAATAAATTATGAGACAATTCCACTCCTGCATGCAAACTCCAGGTAAACCAGCTATGCTCAAGGAACCAAAGAGAATTTGAGGATAAAATAAGTTCGAAAGAGGTAGCTGTGTAAGTCTAGTTCAGCAAAACAAGGAGTCCTGTGGTACTTCTAAAGACTAACAAATTTATTTACTTATTTATTTGTTTATTGCAAGAGCTTTCATGGGAGAAAATCCCACTTTGTCAGATGCTTTAAAACAGGGTCTAAAACTCAAATCACCACAAGGGACACAGAGGACTAGTACAAGACTGCATGAGGACTAGTACATTAGCCCAAGGGCCACACCACTGAACCTTTTCATACAATGATATTGCAAATAGCGGTAATAATAGTGTCGTTGCAGGCCACAGGAAATAGCTTTAAGAGCCGCATGCGGCCCAGGAGCCATGTGTTTGAGACCCCTGCTTTAAAGTAATATTCCCTTTCAGCCTGGTGCCTTCACAAAGAGAAGCTGTGCAGCCACTTTTCTACCAACAACATAATGCATGAGTGGGAGGAGCAGGGCACATCAAAACTGTGAGTCTCTGTATCCATGCTTTTTGTAAATCCATAGGTCAATTCCTCCTACTACCCTGCCATCACATCTCTGCACAGGTAAAGAGATGCAATGCAATGCAGAGCAGAGCTGTCATATGTGTCAGTGGTTCTGTTACCCTGCACACATTCTCCATGGCAGCTCTCCATGCTTGCAATGGAAACAGCAGTTCTGCTATCTTTGGGGCTTTAGGTGCCCAGGAGGGTGGGCAAGAAAAGGGAGATAGCGTGTAGTTTAGTTAGAATAGCTTGCTTAGTTGGCTTATATTCCTTTTACCTCTGAAGAATTTGTCCCATTTATCCTACAAAATAATAATGCATTGCACTTTTTACCCCTAAATCTCAAAGCACTTTACAAAGGAGCCTGCGTCATTATTCCCATTTAACAGATAGGGAAACAGTGGCAAAGAGAGGGAAAATAACCTTACTCAAGGTTATCTAGCAGGCCACTGGTAGAACCAAGAATAGAACCCAGGTCTCCTGAGTCCCAGTACAGTGCATGCACTACCCACTATACAACATTGCTCCTCCTGTAACACACTGTTAGTTTATATAACAAATGGCTCCTACCCCCAGCCAACAGGTTTTATATTCTAGAATAAATTGAGAACTTGCTCTACTTTAGTATAGTCACATACCACAAATTCTCTTTTATCATCTTCTAAACAGTGCTGCATCTTTAAATGAACTCTCCAGCAAGTTACCATGTTAACAGTAGGAACATAAGAAAAGGCATGCTGCAGCAGACCAATGGTCCACCTAGACCAGTATCTTGTCATCCAACAGTGGTCAACAGCTTTAAAGTAAATGAATAGAACAGATGTTCATCTACTAATACAACTTTCACTTTGAAATATTCTTTTCCATTCTGGGTGATCTCAGAAAAAGACAGTGGAATATAGCCTGCAGAGCCTTTACTGTGCATGTTAATGCTGTAGACTCAACTGATACCATGATGTCCTATCATTATAAGAAGGTTTTTAAAGCATCAGCATCTTGCAAAACAGAGAATGAGGTCCTCACTTGGTGTAAATGGTCATGGTTTCGTTGAAGTCCATGCAGCTACATTAATTTACTAAGGATCTGACACATGGTTCTCATGGTGGACTTCAATTACCTCGACATCTGCTGGGAGGCCAATACAGCAGTGCACAGGCAATCCGAGAAGTTTTTGGAGAATGCTGAGGACAACTTCCTGGTACAAATGCGGGAGAAACCAACCAGGGGCCTTGCACCTCTTGACCTGCTGCTCATAAAAAGAGAAGAATTGATCAGGGAAGTAGAAGTGAATGACAATGATAGAGTTCAAGATGCTGATTAATTGAAAAAAGGAAAGAAGCAAAACACAGATCCTAGACTTCAGAAAAGCAGATTTTGGCTCCCTCAGGGAACTGATAGGCAGGATCCCTTGGGAGGCTGATCTGAAGGGGAAAGGCGTCCAAGAGAGCTGGCTGTATTTGAAAGAAACCCTGCTAAGGGCACAGAAAGGTACCATTCCAATGAGCAGAAAGAACAGCAAATGTGGAAGGCACCCAGCGTGGCTTAACACAGAACTCTGCACTGACCTTAAGCATAAAAAGGAAGCTTACAGGAAGTGGAAGCTTGGACACATTACTAAGGAAGCATATAAAGATATTGCTCAGGACTGCAGGGATAAAATCAGAAAGGCCAAAGGACAATTGAAGTTGCAGCTAGCAAGGGATGTGAAAGATAACAGGAAGGGGTTCTACAAGTATGTCAATAACAAGAAGACGATCAGGGGTGATGTAGGTCCCTTCCTGAATGGGCAGGTATCCTCGTGATGGAGGATGAGAAAAAAGCTGAAGTGCTCAATGCTTTTTTTACTTCAGTTTTCACAGGCAGGGCCAGCTCCTAGCCCACTACACTGGGTATGGCAGATTAGAGAGAAGAAGAGAGGCCCTTGGTGATGGAAGGTCAAGTTAGGGACTACTTAAAGAAGCTGGATGTGCACAAGTCCATGGGGCCGGACGAACTGCATCCGAGGGTGCTGAGGGAGTTGGCCAATGAGAATAGCAGTACTGCTGGCCATTATCTCTGAAAACTCATGGCGAATGGGAGAGGTGGCAGAGGACTGGAAAAAAGCAAATATAATGCCCATCTTTAAGAAAGGGAAAAAGAAGGATCAGGTGAATTGCAGACCTGTCAGCCTCATCTCAATCCCTGGAAAAATCATGGAGTAGGTTCACAAAGAATCCATCCTGAAACACTTGAAGGAAAATAGAGTGATTAGGAACAGTCAGCATGGATTTGCCAAGGGTAAATCATGCCTGACCAACCTCATCGCCCTATGATGAGATGACTGGATTTGTGGATGCAGGAAGAGCCGTTGATGTGATATACTTTGACTTTAGCAAGGCTTTTGATATGGTTTCCCACAGCACTCTCATCAGCAAATTAAGGAAGTGTGGGTTGGATGTGTGGACTGTAAGGTGGATAGAGAACTGGCTAGATTAATGGTTTCAGCATGTAGGAATCAATGGCTCCATGTCTAGTTGGCAGCCAGTAAAAAGTGGTGTGCCCCAGGGGTCGGTCCTGGGGCCAGTTCTGTTCAATATTTTCATTAATGATCTGGATGATGGGATAGATTGCACACTCAGTAAGTTTGTGGATGACACCAAGCTGGGGGGAACAGTAGACACGCTGGAGGGCAGGGAGAAGATTCAGGAAGACCTTGACAAATTGGAGCAGTGGGCCAATAGAAATCTCATGAGGCTCAACAAGGACAAGTACAAAGTCCTGCACTTGGGACGGAAAAAGCCCACACACTGCTGCAGGCTGGGGAGTGATCAGCTAAGTAGCAGCACTGTAGAAAAGGATCTGGGGTTATGGTGAATAGGAAGCTGGATATGAGTCAGCAGCATGTTCTTGCTGCCAAAAAGGCCAGTGGCATACTGGGCTGTGTCAGAAGTAGTGTTGCCAGCAGATCAAGGGATGTGATCATTCCTCTCTATTCGGCACTTTTGAGGCCGCATCTGGAATACTGTATCCAGTTTTGGGATCCCCACTACAAAAAAGACATGGACAAATTAGAAAGAGGCCAGCGGAGGGCAACAAAAATGATCCAGTGGCTGGAGCACAAGACCTGTGAAGAAGCACTGAAGGAACTAGGCTTATTTAGCCTGCAGAAGGGGGGGGGCGGGATTTCATAGCAACCTTCAACTACTTGAAAGAGGACAGGGCTTGGCTGTTCTTAGTAGTAACAGAGGACAGAAGAAGGAGCAATGGTTTCAAGTTGCAGGTGGGAAGGTGGAGGTTGGATATTAGGAAAAACTTCCTTATGAGGCGAGTGGTGAAGCATTGGAATGGGCCACCTAGGGAGATGGTGGAATCTCTGTCTTTGGAGATGTTTAAGGCCCGGATGGACGAAACCCTGGCTGGGATAATTTAGTGGGAGCAGTCCTGCATTTTTCGCATGGGGTTGGACTAGATGCCCTCGTGAGGTCCCTTCCAACCCTATGATTCTATGTAGGATTATGGTATGAAGACTGCAGAATGATAACACGATTACTAACAAACATTTTAGAACTTTGAGTTGGTAAATGGAAAATAAATGAGTGTGGAGTAATTAGTGATTAATAAAATAGACACGATAGGCTTAGGCCAAATTTTTCTAACGTGGGTGTTTCTCATTAGCAGGGGCGTTGCTGGATCCACCCACAACAGGCCACACCCACAAGAGACCCCCCCCCCCCAGCCCACACCCCAACATGCGCTACCCCTATCCAGAGCCCCACTTGAAACTTGAATTCACAAAAAATATTTTGAAGTGGGGAAGTTTCACATGAAGTGGAAATTTTGGAAACATGGAGATGTGATGTTTCTGAAAGGAAATATGCTCCCTGGGGCCATGCCAGCTGATGACTAAAGTTGAAGTTGTCAGTTTCTAGTCAGCAGCTGTCTAGGCACCAATGAAGTCTGACCATGTAGATTACCATGGATTATCCTGGTCCAGAGTGTTTAGCCTTTGTACCACTCTCCCACCACACAGAGGCCCCATGCCATGATGTGATACAACAATTCTTCATACACATCTGCATTAAAACTTTAAAATGAACAATCATTCACTTCCAGTGTTCCCTACAAATGAATCAGGGTGCTGGCAATATCCTCTCAAAAGCTCAGAGACCATACAAGGAGAACATATAAAAATTCTTCTCATCTGACAAGGTATATCATTCCCTATCTCCTACAGGTTTCTGCTTCTAGAGATCAGAAAATAGGAGTGGGAAGGAGGGAGGTGGATCAGACCATCCCTGGGACTTCCAGTCAACTTGTTTAGGTTCTCCAGATACTGGAGAAGTGGATGGCATCTGGGTGCCCAGATGACACCCTGCTTACCCACGCTGAAGACACCTACCGCTGCAGTTCTCAAGCTTTTAAAATAGAGCCCATGCCTCCCCTGAACTTTGCTGTAATGCTTGCCCTCCACTTTGAGTGGCAGCATGGGGTTGTGGAGCAGGGGAGTGGAGGGATGGCAGCACAGCAGCTGCAATTTGCCATGCTGGGCTGCTTATACCACAGGGCAGGAAATTTAAAAAGGCTCTGACCCTCTCCCAGGTATATACAACCCAGGTAGGGGAAGTTGGGGAACTCATGAGGCAAGCAGGCAGGCTGGCTGGGGCTGCCAGTGTGATGCTGTGAGCAGGATCACACCAAACTGGCAGACCCAGCCAGCCAGCCAGGCTGCCTCCCTTCTGCCTCCCCTGCAAATAGCCGAAGAGAGGACAACAGAGTGAACTGAAAATAAGATAGAGAAGCCTCCTGCAGTACTCCTCCCATGCTGCCCTTAGCTCCTGCTAGACTCCCAGTCCCCCTTCTGGGGAAACAAAGCAGAAAGGACTTAGCAGCAAAAACTAAATAAGCCCACTCTTACAGGAAAGAGCGAATCCAAACCAAAAATACAGCATTACTGGGACCACACTATCCAATACAAGACAGACAACATTACAGGAATTCACAATCAAATACAGCAATTGTAAAACAAGCAAGGCATCTAGTGGCACTTTCAAAAAATAACAAATGTATTTATTTCTAGATCTTTTGTGAGTGAAATCCCACTTTGTCAGACACTTGAAAATGGTTTCCAAAATGGGATTTCGCTCATGTGATAAATATGTTACTCTTTAGAGTACCACAGGACTCTTTCCTATTTTTACTGAATTAGAATAACGTGGCTACCCCCTGGAACTTTTCAGTAAAAGGATGGTTAACTTTGTGGCATGCTGCTTGGTAGGTGTACTTATGCTGTGCACAATTCATAGGAGGGCAAAACTGAAGAGCAGAATAGTGACATTAAATAGCAACATTATTGGTAGGTAAAGCCTCGCTCATGATCTCCCAACCGAACTCTCAAATCTCAGGAATTTTTTCCCCAGGCCCAGTCTGCTAATATTTGCTCAGTCTTCTGTAGCCACAGTGTAGGGACACAGATAAAATGAATAGAATTTATCTTTAAAGCGTCTGTTACGCAACACTGTGTATCTGTTCTTTAATATCATAACTAAAATATTTAACTCAGTTTAATAGACATTATAACCAGTATTTAACAAAGCTCCATATTGTAAATTTGGAACTCATTTTATATTCTTGATGAAATTTCTTTTAGATGTAACACTGTGTAATTTCATTTAAATATGTGTGAAAAAGATGTGTGAATGAAGGGTCTGTGTGATGGGATCAGTTGACACCAACCTGTCCTGATGAAATGCAAGTACCACCTTAATGGATGAATAATTCAAACTAATCTCTGAAAAGCAAGAAGAAGAATCCACCCCAGAAAGAGAAAAACAAAAATACAAGATCAAAGTCATGTCAGCAAATGACTGGTGATGAATGATTATCAGACAGTAGCTTTGAGGCAGCAAGACACAGCAAGCCCCATACACTCACATGAGACTCAGCAAGTACCAAAACCATGAAACTTTTGTGTCTCATTCTCCAACTGTCATCTTAGAGCACCAGATTCATGACCTAGAGAGACCTGGCTCCTCCTTGTGCCCAGCTTAGTAGCCCACTGGGCTGGCTCTAGCAACACGTAAAAGGACTGGGAATTATATCATGCCAGCTTCCAAAATTTCATAGGTATCAGTGTATGTGTCTGGTTTTTGCTATTTTTACATTTACAAATAAATGTGGCATATTGCCTTGTCCCCTGAATAAGATCCTGCTAGTCTTTTCTAACAATTCCATTTCCTCTCTTATACCAAAAGGGCACCTACTAAAATGATGAGCAACAAGAACACCCAAAAGAAAAGACTAGCAGGATCTTATTCAGGGGACAAGGCAATATGACACATTTATTGTAAATAAGTAAGGATAGCAAAAAGCAGTCTCTCTCTCTCTCTCAGACACACACACAAAAGAAGTTGTGCGACCTGGCATGATATGATTACCAGTCCTTTCATGAGTTGCTTGAGCCAACCTAGTGGCCAGCTAGGCTGGGTACAAGGAGGGAGCCAGGCCTCTGTCAGTCATGAATCCAATGCTCCAACATGACAGCTGCAGAATTAGACCCCAAAGTTTTCATGTTCTTACCATCTTCTATACTTGCTGGCCCTCATGTAAGTCTATGGGCTTTGCTGTGTCATGTCGCCCTCAGGGTTTGTGTGAGATCATCAGTCACCAGTCACTTGCAGGCTTGATTGTATTTTGTTCTTTTCTTTCTGGGGTAGCTCCTTCTGTTTGCTTTAATCAGAGATGTCTGCATTGTTCTGCCAGTTAGATGGTAATTGTGCTCCAGACAGGCTGGCACACACACACACACACAGCCTTCATTCACACATTTAAATGAACATACACAACATATGCCTAAACCAGTTTCATTAAGTATGCAAAATGGAGTACAATGCTTAAGCAGGAGTTCCAAACTGGCAATATGGAGTCCTGTTGGAGACTGGTTATAATGCCTATTACTCAGGGTTACAGAATTATTTTACTTATGACACTAAAGGACATGTACACAACATTAACTAACATGTACTTTAAAGGTAAATACAATTAATTATCTCTGTCCCTCCATATTATCTGTCCCTGCCCCACACCTCCAGTCACTCTCTGCTTAATGCAGAACAATCTAACACATTTTCAAGCACAAGACAAATACTAGGCACAGCATATGGTGGTGTTCAGCAGAGTTCAACTTTACAAATAATATCACTGATGATGAGGTTACACTCCCAATCCACCCGCAGCCCCAGCCTCACAACTGAGGCAACAAGGCAAGGGCAGGAGACCCCACAGTTGTGCCAGGCTGGCCCCACCACCACGTGAGACCCTGTGGTCAGAACAGGGAGCTCCACCACCTGGGCATGTGGTGAGAGCAGGAGACCCCAGGCCAGGCTAGCCCTGACACATGGGCATGGGGAGAGAACAGGAGACCCCTGGGGGACCAGGGCAGCACAATGGTCTGGGCATGGGCTGAGGGGAGGAGACCTGGGATCGGCTCCCAAGCCTTGCTCCCTGAGCTGTGGCGGGGCTCCCTGGCCAGGGCTACATCACAGCAGCCTGGCCACCAACCTGATCCCCAGGGACCCAAGGCTGAGGGATGGTCCCTGGCTCACCAGCCTTCTGCTGACCTGACCATGGCCCAGACAGAGACTGAGGAACATCCCTTGGCCCACCCGGGGCTAAGGTGAAGGGTTCATTTCCCAGGCCACCTGCCCCCAAGGCCCATAGCCCATGCAGGGCCCCCCTGCAGGCAATGGGGAGACACTCATGGACCTAGCTGGGACCTAGATGCCACAGGGGGAATGCCCCCAGCCCAGGGGTAGCCCCTGCCATCCCAGCTGGGCCCCAGAGGCCTATGGACACCCCCAAGTCCCACCCAGGGCCCAGAAGCCTAGGGATAGCCCCCTGAGTCTCACCTGGACCCCAGAGGCCTAGGGACACACCCATGAGCCCCACACATGGCCCCAGAGGTTTGGGGGCACCCCAGCCCATCCCACGTGGGGCCTGGAGGCCTATTGGCACCTCCCACAGCCCTGGAGTCCCCCCTGCCCGACCTGGGGCTCAGAAGCCTAGGGACATTCCTACCAGTCCCACATGGGCCCCTGAGGTTTGGGGCCCCTCTGCCCATCCCATACAGGATCTGGGGCCTATTGGCACCCCCCACAGCCCTACCCGGGTTCCAAAGACCTGGAATTATCCCCCCCGCCCCACCTGCGGCCCAGAGACTAATTTCTTGTTTCCACCCGGGGGCTGGAGCCCATGCAGGGAAGCCCCCACCTTCGCCCCAGCCAGCCTTTCCTCTCCCCTCCCCCACCTGACAGAGGCCTCCAGTACCCTCCCCAGCACCTACCTGCTCTATCCTCCGGAGGGCAGCTGGTGCTGGAGCTGCTGCTGCTGCTGCCAGGCAGAAAGGAGGGTTTGAAACTCCCTCCCCTCTGAGTCACAGATGTGGCTGCAGCAGCTCAGAGGCTCAGCAAGCTCTCTCCCTGCACTGCTGGGGACTGGCCGCCTCTCCCTGTGCCGGCACCAGTGACCCAGGGAAAAGCTTCAGGGCACTGCCAGGGAGATTCAGGGCACAGGCCCTTTGGGCCCAGTGCTAGTGACGCACCTGCTCATTAGACATCTAAATCCATATTTACGCACAGAAATAAAAGTAGCCTGATTTTCAGACATGCTGAGAAACTGTAACTCCTTTAAGAGGTTAATGGGAGCTGCCGGTGTTAATTATCTATGAAAACTAAGCCACTTTTATGGTACCTAAATATTTATTTATATATAAGTCTAGCTTTAGGCACCCTAGTTTGAAAAATTTAGCCTTAGTTCAGAGAAGGAACTGAAGTTCATCCAAAACATTTTCTTCTGAACATATTTTTGGTCTTTTTGAAAATTTTTATGAAGTGGGATTTTCCTCCCACAAAAGCTCATTAATAAATAAATTTGTTAGTCTTTAAGTGCCACAGGAATCCTTGTTTGTTTTACAGTAAGCAAAGTGTTACTTGCATGATTTTGGTGTTTCCACATTTGGTCACAACCAAAATCAAGAAATGAAGAGTCACGAGGGGGAAAAAAACCAAGCCAACCCTATTTACCAAACCTCCCCAGATCAAGAACAAATCTAGTTCTTACTTTATATGAACTGTTTCTCACTATCTCAACTGCATAAGCTGCTGTACAGGTTCTGGTTAAAATGTTTAGACTTTTATTAAAAGAAAAATAGTCATACTACATAGTTAGGACTAGAGTTGGTCACAAATTTTCCAACAGGAGTGTTTTTTCATCTAAAAAGTCAATTTGATAAATCAAATGTGTCTTGGAAACATACTGATTTTGTCAAAAATTTAATTTCAGTAAGGTTTACAATAGTTGGCTAAAACCAAAGTATCCTGGGTGAGTTTCTTTAGCATTGGTCAGATTATTGTGTGTTTGAGCTAGAAAGGGAAGATTCCGCCTGTAAATGAGTCATGGGTTAGTTCAGTGAGAAGTGACACAAGTTGTTCAGCAAGTCTCTTTCACAAGTCAGGAAGGACATATGTGTCAGATTCACAAATCTTGCTCTGAGCTTCCTGAAGGGTGTCCACAGGTTCTTGATGACTTAAGGTACTGAACTCTGGGAATGCAGGTGGGCTGTTGGATGGGTACGTAAGTAGAGCAGAGCCATGCTGTTTGAGAAGGCTTCTCAAATGTGCGTAATCTTTTCAGTGAAACAGGATGATAGCTCTTTGCATACTCACTCAGTGCTCTTCTCTGATGTAGACTGGGCATACAGGACTGAGGAAGTGGTT
This sequence comes from Podocnemis expansa, assembly GCA_007922195.1. Lineage (NCBI taxonomy): Eukaryota > Metazoa > Chordata > Testudines > Podocnemididae > Podocnemis > Podocnemis expansa. The sequence continues at coordinate 3,674,829 of ML681996.1, forward strand.
TACCACTGTGGTAGTTCCTTGGGGTGGAATGTCAGGCTCAGTGGAGGCTGATAGGAAGGTTCTCTTGGCCTGCAAGACAATCTTAGCCAAACCTGTGAGAAATCTGTTATGTTTCATCCTGTCTGTATCAGCCTTTTTTTCAGACATCAGCACTTCAGTTTCTGTCCCTCATTCTTCATCTGGCACAAGGTGTCAGAAAACTAAGGACTCATGTTGTTTTTGCTGTATATAGACTAACATGGCTACCCCTCTGGAAGAAGATTTGTGTGGGTAATGGGGAAATAGGGGCTGATTGGTTGCCAGTATGTCAATGGCTCGAGCCAGTGTAGAATGGTGGTGATTCACTAACTCTCAGTTTCTCATCTTGTAGGTGGAGTGCCCTTGTTCTTTATGAGGCTTTGGGAGTTGTTGGAGTCCATGGGTATGTCTATACTTACACTTTAAGTTGAAATGATGATTATTTCAATTTAAAGTAATGCATGTCTACACTAGGTTTCCTTATTTCAAAATGAGGAGCTCCCTCATTTCGAAATAAGGAACGGTCATTTTGAAATAATAAAACCTGGTTTTACCATATATACTCATGTATAAGCCAAGATTTTTGTGCCCGAAAATTGCCTTTAAAAAAGGCACTCAGCTTATATGCAGGTCAACACGATAGACAGCCCCAGCCCTGGAGTTTCACAGTAAATCTCCAGTCCTTAGCATACACTGACCATGCTCCGGGCAGGGGAGAGCATGTGGCCAGAGCGGCCATGTTGGGGAGTCACCCCCAGGCTGAGGTTAGAGAAGGAGGGGACCCTGGCATCTGGAGCAGCCAGGTAAGGGAGCCTGGGGGACATGGCCTGGGGGAGCCAGTATTTGGGCCTGGGAGCTTTGGGGTGTCCAGGAGGCTGGGGAAAGCAGCAGTAGGAGTGGCAGGCATATCTGGGAAAAGCGGATGCAGGGTGGCAGAGGTGTTGAGGAAAAGCGGCAGTGGGGCTGCAGGGATGTCGGGGAAAGAGGCGGCGGTGTTGGTGAAAGTGGTGGCGGGAAAACAGGGGTGTCGAGGAAAGGCGGCAGCAGGGTGGCACGGGTGTCCGGGAAAACGGCAGCAGGGGTGTTGGGGAAAGCAGCAGCAGGGGTGTCAAGGGGAAGTGGCGGTGGGGCGACAGGGGTGTCAGAGAAAGTGGCAGCAGGGGTGTTGGGGGAAGGCAGTGACAGGGGTGTCGGGGGAAGGTGGCGGCAGGGTGGCAGGGCTGTCAGGAAAAGTGGTGGCAGGGCAGCAGGGGTGTCCGGGAAAAGCGGCGCCAGGGTGGCACAGGTGTTTGGGAAACAGCAGCAGGGTGTCAGGGAAAGTGGCAGTGGGGCAGCAGGGGTGTCAGGGAAAAGTGGGAAAAGCAGCAGCAGGGGTGTGGGAGATAGGGAGGTGTCGGGGACTCCAGGGGAAGCCAGCATGCAGGATGGGGAGGGTTAGTGGCCAAGGTGATGGGTGGACCTCAGCTTATATGTAGGTCACCCAATTTTTACTATTTTTGTGCCTCGGGGGGGGGGGGTCAGCTTATGTGTGGATTGGTGTATCCATGAGTATATATGGTATATTGAAATAATGGTTAAATCAAAACCGTTATATCAGAATAACACAGTGGGGACATGTTATTTCAATTTAACCATTATTTTGATTTAACACAGTTTGACCTTCTTCCTCCCAGTGTGCCTTCCTATTTCTATATAGTGGGTGGGGGCATGGCCCTTCTTGGGGGCCATCTTGCCACACCTCCCATGGTGCCCCTCTCATAAATCAAACTAGCAAGTTCTGTCCATGGACATGTTAGTTCAATTTGGGTTTCTAGTGTGGCCATGTTACTTCAATTTAACTTTTTTCAATTTAATAATTTTTATTTTGGTTTAGTTAGATTCATTTAAGTTAAATTTAACAATCTAAGTGTAGACATAGCCCATGAGTCTTCATGAATGAGCCAGCATCATTTATCTTGCTTGTGCCCTGGTTCCAGAAGATCTCTGACCACTGCCTTAATGTGGTTGATAGTCTATCTAAGACAATGGCTGGGCTGTGATGTCCTTGATGTTTAGGGAAAAGATCAAGTCCAGAGTGTGACCGGTTGTGTAGGCTAGCCAGAAGTGACCTGGAAAAGTCCTAAACAGGCAAGTGAGGAAATGAGATTTTGGGCTTTTGCATCTGCAGTCTTGTTGATCTGTGTGTTGAAATCTCCCAGGATGACAAGTCTGCAGTGTTTTAACAGCATTGCTAAGAAGGACTGAGGTCTTTTATAAATTCTTTTGTCTGTGGTGGTGTATAAATGAGCATACAATCTAAGGTGGTGTTGGAATTATTAAAAATAGTAGAATTAATATCAGTATCAATATGGGAGACCACCAGACACTAATTTAACTTTTATTAATTCCAAAGGGCAAATGACATTTTATACAATTGTGCTAAACATGTATAGGAACCTAAAAATGAACAGTAACTATATCCAACACGGTAAGAAAGTATTCATCACATGTGATCAGCATACTTACACACAGGGGTTAAAGTAAGGTGGAATGCACCAGAATACCATTCTGGGGCCCACTATTTTTAGGGGCCAGTGTTCCAGGGCCCCCAAAAATAGAGAAATGGGGCAGAATGCTGCATTTCCAGAGCATTCCCCAGCACAGTTTTAAAAGCTCCAAGCCTGGGGGAAGCTCCCTGCCAGCCGGAAGACTATGTCTTCCAGCCCGTGGGAAGCTTTTCCCAGGCTGGGAGTTTTTAAAACTCCTTCCCCGAGCATGCTCAGTCAGAGCATGCTCAGGGTGGGAGGAGCAATCCATGGCATGGTCACTCCACTCCAGCGGCCAGGTAAGGGAGATGAGAGGGGTGTTGGGAACAGTCGGGCCAGCTGGGGGGCCTGGCACAATGCGGGGCTGGGCTCAGGAGCCTGGCATGATCCATGGCTTCTTGGCCTGGCTCAAGGGCCCGTTGCAACCTGCAGCTTCTTGGCCTGGCCCGGGGCTCAGCTGGCGGCGTGGCCCAGCTGGGGGCCCAGGGCTCGGCTGACTGTGCGGCCCATGGCTGGATCAGGTCTGTGGCCAGCTTGCACCTGGGGTTGCTACGGGGTGTGGATGGAGGGGGAATGACAAAGGGGGGCAAGGTATGTGTGCACTGAATTATTTTGGGGGAACAGTGCCCCTGGCTGATGGGAAGGTGGCTTGGGGAAATGGGGATAAGGGGACTGAAGGAGGCTGCGGAGGTCTGAAGAGTGTTAGGGGTAAAGTGAAGACTGGGGGTGGAGGGTTAGGAGGGCTGGAGTGGGGGGTGCAGGGAGCTTAGGGAATGGGTATGGGGGCTGAGGATGATATGGGGAAAGAGGGGTCTGATATGGGTACTAGTTGACAAAGTTGGGGTGATCTGGATTTGAGGCTGTGCTTCACGTGTAAGTAAAGAGATGGTGGGGCTCAAAAATGCCTACCTGGGCTGGGGCCAGCACATGCATGAAGGGGTCCCAGACAATATGGGAAGGGGGCCCAGAGATTAGGAGGGTTCCAGGGCCCTTCAAATTATACTTTAACCATTGCTTACACATAAGCCAGACCAAGGGAAAACTCATTCTGGAATGTTTCAATATAATCAAATACAGTCTGACAAAAACCACTCACATTCATACCTCTGTTTATACCCTTTAATAAACAAAAGATGTTATTGCCAGTTGCTGACTTCAGTTCAAAACCTATGTGAGACAATTCAGTCCTCATTCCACTCATAATCCAGCTAAGATTTACAACCTTCTTTCTTCCCAAGGACTTTTTTCCCCTCTTTCTTGCTAATTGACAGTTTTTCCATTGCACCTGAGTTCACATACACCATTATTTCTTAAATAATGCTCGTATCTGGAGTGGGAAAGATTATGCTGGCTCCTTTTAAAATAGATTTTGTCTGATTTAAAACCATCTGCAGTCACCCCATCAGCCTTCTTTTTAGAAGCTTCCCCGTATCTCATTTGTTATTCTTTGAACCAGACATTCTCTGTACTTCATTGCTTCTGGCCTTCTATCTTAATATTTTCAAGGCTTTTCTTTTATTTGCTAGTGAGAGCCTCTGTCCAACACATTTTTTTTTTTTTAGCTAAACAAGCCAACTTTAATTCTTTAACATCATATTTATCCTACAGGTGACTTTGGCTCTGGTCTCTACTGTCAGGTGAAGACATCCAAATGAAGTTGTCTGATGTGAGGTATCTTTCTTGCATTTGATTTTTGCGGAGTGGATGAGTGCAGTGCTGCCTACCTTCCTGTCCTGTCTGGTACTGAGAATCCTGGGGTGGATAGAATATGCTAGCACAGACCTCACAGTGTCATCCAGCCATGTCCCGTGATTCAGGCTTTCTTAGGTGTTTCATCATGGATGAGGTCCTGTATTTTTTGTTGAGTGTCAGTGTGCTCGACTCTGTACAGAACATAAAAAGCACAAAAAGCCTAACTCTCATTTAATATACAGTGGTGTAAATCTGGAGTAACTCTACTGAATCAAAGGTGCTACAGTAGGGTAAAGCATGAAGTGTATCAAAGTATTCGGAGCCTAGGAGGTGGATTTCAACACACAGCAGTGCAGAAAATCTTCTGGTACCTATTGAATAGAATTAGATGGTGGATTTAAACTCATAGGTTTAATGGAAGAAATATGGTTTGAAGGGAGTCAGACTGGCTGGCAAAATAATCTAGATAGCTCTGACCCTCAGGCAGGGCAGGACAACAGTTTTCACTTGACATCCTGGCTCACACAAACAGCAGAGAAATGCAGGTCTCTTGGCCTAATGCCAGGGAGGGTGGGGGACCCGATCTCAACCTACTCTAGGGTTCACCAGTGTCTCAGCAGGGAACCCACCACAGCACTCTGACCCAAGTTCTGACAGCAGAACCAGATCATCATCTTGTTTCACAAAGCTACTTCCTACCATAGTTTGGGCAAGGACTTTGATAGCCCAAAGTTATTTGTTTCATCAGGGTATTGATGGCAATTGTAGGTATTACTTCCTGCTCTCAGCGTCCCCTAGAGTCGGGGTGGTCCTGTGGTCAGTAGCAGGGTCTGGGGTCTGCAGGAGGCTGGAGCCATCAGTCTCCTTCCCTGGCCCAGCTCTAACTGGCCTAAAGGTCTTGCCTCTTATACTTCCTATTCTTCCCCTTAGCTTCCAGTGTGAGGGGGAGGCCCAATGTGACTCCATTCCCCAGGGAGCAGAAAGTGGCTCCTTCTCTCTGTGGCTCTGGAGGAGGCCACTGTGCCTCACTATATTCCCTATTTGGACATGCTCTCTGCCACAGTTCATGGCAATTCTGTGCTGTGATTTTTATATCACTAAAATTCTGCCCCATATCTCCCTCTTAGTACTCAGCCACATTTCCAGTGACCCTGCTAACATCGATTTCCTTTAGGTTACGTGGAATTCACCAAATTGGTCTTTTCTTATTTTTTGCTGAAACTCTGCAGGATCACCTGACAACCCACTTGGACAGAAGCACAGCTGAAAAAAAAAGTGTATTGAAAAAGTTAAAAGGAAATAATTCTTTTCAGAGTTAGAGAATTCAATTTCAGTCTATTCTTCTGCCTTATGAACACATCACTGCTAATAATATTCAAAGTAAAATCACAGTAGATCCACTGCTTTTCCATATACAAGGCTGAAAAGGAGGTATCAAATTACGTGCTCCCAATGAAGCTAGCTTTTTGCTACAAGAAAGAAATGAAGCATGAGACTAGTAAGATTTGGCAATGGACAGCTTTGATTAGTCATAACTGTGTGAGGGATTTTTTAAATATACAACTTTGCCTCACTAAGAAAAACAGGGACAGTCTGAAATGCAGGCTGCAGGCTTTATTTTTGGTCCCCTGGGCTGGTAGTCAACCACCATTAAAGTGGATGAAATGATCCAAAATTGAGGCAGCAAAACTTCATTTTTAAATACAAGGCCAGACCAAGCTTTTTGCCACCCTAGGCAAAATAATTTTGCCCCCCACCATGGTAGTGTGGCACTGCTGCTGGGATCCAGCCATGGGCGAGGAGTAATACCACCACTGCTGGG
>ML681996.1:3680895-3768243 GCA_007922195.1 Podocnemis expansa
GATCCAGCCATGGGCGAGGAGTAATACCACCACTGCTGGGATCCAGCTGCAGGTGGGGAGCAGCGCCGCCACCAGAGGTCTGGCCATGGGTGGGGAGCAGTGCTGCCGCTGCCACTGCCACTGGGGTCTGGCCACAGATGGGCATGGAGCAGCCCCAGCCCAGCCCTTGGTGCCCCATAACTGTTGGCGCCCTAGGCAACCTCCTATGTCACCTCTATGGCAGGACCAACCCTGTTTAAATAGTGTTACCAGGTGACTATTCAATTGTGTCTGTGGACTTCACATGAAAGGATTTCAAAGAACCTCTTCTTCATTTCCCTGTGCCCTCTGTATCTCTCTCAATCTATTCCTGCTCTCCCTCCTACTCTAACTGTCTGTTCCCTGTTCTCTCTTTTACCATTCCTCCCCTTTCTCCCTCTCTCTATTACCTTCCTCCTCTACTAGCCTTCTCTCATTCTCTTCTCTTTTCCCCTCTTCTGCGAGAGACAAATCCACAGATTTCCACATAATCCTTATTCCCTCAGAGTACACTGTGATTAAAAACCCACAACACAACCACGGTTGACCTGTGTCACCTGACTTGGGCTCCGGGAGCTTTGGCTGTGGGTTTATAAAATTGCAATGTAGACGTGTGGGCTTGGGTTGGAGCCTTACTTCTGAGACCTTCTCTGCCACCCCAACAATCCAAGCCCCACAAGGCTAAGACAGCTGACTCAGGCCCTAAGACTCACTCCCATGGATTTTTCGTCACAGTGTCTGTATATCATTCTGACAAAGTGGGATTATCTCCCACAAAAGCTCATGCAAAAAATAAATCTGTTAGTCTTTAAGTGCCACATGACTCCTTGGGGTTTTTTTTTTTTTCTGTATCATTGGATACCCAGAATTGTGGTCTGGAGGTATCCAACTGCTGACACTCACCAGACCCACAGACCTTGAGGAAAACTCAGCTGCTACCTACTCCTGCAAGGAACCATTAGGATTGTCTTGTCTGACCTTCTGCATAAACACAGGCTATAACGTTTTGCCAGGTGGCACTGTTCCCTTTAAGCTGTGCGCATGTGCGCACGCACACAGGTCATGAAGCCTGCGCACACAACAAAATAAAGTGCGCACAAAAAAATTCAATAGTGCTAATATTGGTGCTCACAAAGAAATGTTTTTGTGCACACAAAGAAATTGTTTGCGCACACAGTCTCCGAGTAATTAGAGGGAACATTGCCAGGTGGTCCTGGCTTTGAACCAATAGGTTGTGATTGTTCTTAGGAGCTCTTCTGATTTTATACAAGCATCAGTTCCATCGCCCCACTCCTTTAGAATGGAAACGGATTGCTTCTGTTACCCTCCCAGACCTGGAATAGTTTTAAAACTGGAGTTTCATTACACTTGGGAGCCAAAAATCAAACACAGCTTGCACAAGCCCCTGTGCTCTTTCAGAGCACATACAACTTTGCTGTTGCAACCAGAGCTGTCACCTTTGATGTTCTCAGCAGATCTTTCTTACTTGGAAGGACAAGGCATAGGTAAATCTAACCCTTGTGTTCCTTTTTGAGTGCTACATTCCCAACCATGGAACACAATACAGAGCCTTACAGTGGACAGTGTGACAGCAGCCACAAGCCCTGTTTTATTTGTACCAGGAGGGAGCACCAGTCAGTAATTTTAAAAGGCACAGCTGTAGCAGTGGACCACCAGACATTTAAGGTGACCTACAAATAATAGGATATCAGCACTTGGAGCTTGGAGTGTGATTCCCAGCTTGAGCAGACATATTTGCACTAGGTCTCTGCAAGAAAACGTACTAAAAATAATAGTATAGCCACAGCAGCACAGGTAGCAGGAAGGTCTAGCCACCCTGAGCACAAATCCACCTAGTTTCTGTGGGCACATACTTGGGACAGCTAGTCAATGCTCCCCTCACCACTGTCCATGCTCCTGCAGTTAGACTAGTGTCTTTAGCATGCAACTTCAATTAAAGTTAGTACGACTACGTCTGCACAAGCTGAGAATCAAACCTGGAGTTCCAAGTGTAGATGTAGCCTCACTTTCCAATATTTTTTAAACTCACTATCGACTTAGAGTACCTTAGCTCCCAAAGTGCAGACCATGGATCGCTGGTTGTCCACTGAGCACTTGCTGGCCATTAGCAGAAAGCTGATAGGTTACGTATGTGATGTTAACTGTGGCGAGGTGAGGCCTCAGGCATCCCTGTAGGTCCTGCGCTTTCTATCATGTGGTGAGATTTGGCTGACCCTTCTCAATTCTTCCTTCCCCCTGGTAGTGAGGGGTTGGTTGATGGGAGGGAGTCAGGGGGCCCGGTCCTGCCCTCTACCCTGGGCCCCAACCCAGGGACCCTATTAAGTAGCAGTCTCCATACTTAGTCTAGGAGGGCTGCTACCTTCCCTGGATCGCCACCCAGTGGCCCCACTGCTCCAGGTCTGCCTTCGGACTCTGGGAAGTCCCACCGTCTCCCTCAATTAAATATAGTCCACCCTCAGGCTCCATGTCCTAGTGGCCTTGCTTGTAGGGTTTTCTCTCCTAAATTCCCCACTGTACCTCTTGGTGTTGTGGCAAAACTACAAACAAACTGTCAGAGTCCTCTCAGCAACTCTACTCCTCTCTAGTCTCCTTTTAGCTTCTCTGCCCTGACTGAGAAGGAGGCTTTAAGTAGCAGGCCTGTTGACTGGGACACCTGGGACCAATTATTCTAGAATATTCCAGGCTAACTTAACCCAGGGAACAAAGCTTTATTAAGACGGGGGCTAATATGTACTCCCTCCACCACTCTCCTATACCCATCCAGCCTGAGCCTGTCACGTAACTTACCATCTTGTTTCCTTCTACTACATTAAAGACAGCACGGAATAGGTTAAATATTTTTCTAATATTATATTTCTGCATCCATAATTGCTGTAGTTGCCACAGGAATGTTATGGGATTGTAAACAGGAAGTGAAGAGGCCTGCTCTACCACAAATGGTACGAGACACTCTCTCTTTTATGATTAGTTCACATTATGAAAAAGTTTAGCAGCCTCTTCAATGGTCTATGTCAAGGATAAATCTGGGACCAGCACAGCTACAACGACACCACATACAGAGAGTGTCTGTTTTGTATTTTGCCTGCTTCTCTCCCTGATACTGATGACATGTAACTCCGCTGGTGTCATGAAAATTAATTAAAATTAAAATTCCTGCATTCACACTGTCTTCATTCATTCTCATAGAAACCTGAACCTCCAATATGGCTGGGATCTGGATCAAAGGAAAACCAGAGGGAGCAAAGATCTCTGACAGAAAAAAGACAAAGAGGTGCCAATAAGTAGAGCCATAAGTGGGGCAGGGCGAACAGGGCAAGGACCCAGGTGGGGAATTTTAAAGGGTGGCTGCCAGCCCCTGTCTGGCAGAGTGTTTACCACCCTGCCCCAATGCCCTGGCCGCTCTCCCCAGGTGGCAGGGGAAGCACCCCCTGCCAGGTCCCCTGCTGTGGGAGAGGAGCATCAGGGGATGGGGGGGGAGTGCTTCTCCTGCCGCCTAGGAGATGCAGCAGAGGACCAGGGAGGGAAATGCATCCCCCCCCATCCCCTGCCACTCCTCCCTGGCGGCAGGGGAAGCACTGCCCCCCACCACCACCAGGTCCCCTGCTGCTCTGGCCTGGGGGCAGGGGAGTCACCTCCTCCTGCCAGGATGGATCGGGCCAGGCCGGATCAGGTCCGGGGGGTGGGGGTGACTTTTTAGCTACCTGCCCAGGGCGCCAGAAACCTTAGTTACAGCTTTACCGCTGAGGAAGAAGGATTCATAAAACTGCTGCTGGATCTTCTGCTGAATTCCCTCTGCACTTCAATCCCTTCCCAACCAGAGCTACAGCATTGCTCAAATTGCTGGCAAACACTATCCAAGGATGGTCCTGGAACAATAAATGGTGATGAACCAATAAGAATAAACAGATGTTTCTCATGTAGAAGGTCATAAAGGCTATGTCTACATCAGGAACGATTAGTTTGAACTTGTTAGTTCAAACTAATAAATTCAAAGTTAGCTCGAACTAACCTCGAACTTATTAGTTTGAATTAACAACGTGGACTAGTTCGAACTAACATTAGTTCAAACTAGTACACTTAGTTAGTTCAAACTAACTGCCCTTAGTTCGAACTTATTAATTTTGAACTAAGGGTTAGTCCTGGTCTCCACTGGACTTAGTTTGAACTAACACTCGAACTAAACACTTAGTTCGAACTAAGCGTTTCTTAGTTTGAACTAAGGAAAGCCTGATGTAGACAGCTAAAAAGTTCGTTTGAGTTAAGCCTCCTTAATTCAAACTAACTTGCCAGTATAGACATAGCCAAAGAAACTATACAAAAAAATAAATGTCAGTAAGGTTTGAATGCATAATTTTATTTAATTGCCAAGAATAAACTTCTGAGCTATGTAATAAACTGACAGGGAACTTAACACACATACTCTGGTCATTTTTCCTGTGCATAAAAGAGGGAATTCCAAGTTTCTTTTTGATAAATAAAACAACATGAAAACGTGGTGAAAAGCAAGAATTACTGGAGCTGGGAAAAGGATTCAATGTTTTGTAGAAAATTTGTCATATAGTTTTATTGACTATATACCCTGAAGCTATGTTGTATATATATACAGCAAATCACAGATAAAGTACTTGGGAAAGATTAGAATAGAATTCTTAGTAGCTATATTAAACTGTTCTATATTTACCTGTGATATATAAAAATAGCACCAGCGGCAGGGATGTCTTAATGTCTCAATTAATAGGACTGCTTTATCCTTTAAGGATGCTGTTACTGTAGAGAATACAACATTCTATTAGGAAAAGGTGTTTAGTTAAGTGACAGGATGTGCATGAACATACAGTTTGAGTGTTGGAGAAGATATTTCTGTAGTACGCTGATTTAGCAAATGCTATTCTAAAGGAAAGAATCTATGAAGGGAACCAGAAGAAGGTCAGCATAAACCTGCCTTTACAGATCATGAGCTAATGAAAACCCAGCCATCAAGTGCTGAGCCTTTCACTGTCACAAAAATCAACAGGAAGTCATTAGAAATGACCAGGGCTCATGAGTTTTGATTTATTCAGTTGCCTCCCTTTGAGGAGCCTTACTTTGGGCACTGAAGTTTGTAAATATTGTGCTGTATGTGCATATGAGTAAGAGACTGGAATCATGATAAATCTGGTGCATGGGATTCTCCAAAAATTTGGGGATAGAAGCCAGCAGCAGGAATCAGTTGTTTTTTACCAAAACTTTAAACTTAGTCCTCTAACATTACAGATCTTTTTGCACTATATTCCACAAGAACAGCCTAGCAATTTATAGGTTACTAGCTTTAACCTGTCAAAAATAACAGGGGAAAATCATGGTTTCTTCCTCAAGTGAGTACCACATACAATTGCCTGAAAAGTCAGAGTGAAATATTGGAAACAGTTGAAAGCTGTGAAGGGGGGCAGGGGCAGCAGGCGGGGGCAGAGAAGGGGCAGGTGGGGGCAGGAGGTGGTGTGCAACCACTTGTCAGTACTATATGGATTGGCGAGATAAGGAAGGATGGGGTAAGTAGGGGCATGGCAGGAGTGAAGGTGAGGGGTTGGGGCATGGGCAGAAGGATGAGGGTATGGGATGTAGAGGGAGGAATGAGGAACAATGGAGCAGGGGCAGGAGATGGGGCAGTGAAGGGGAGGGCTGGAGAAGGGGGCCATGGACAGTAGATGGGGGGAGAGAAGGGGTGGGTGGTGGCAGGAAGTGAGGAGTAGGGCAGGAAGTGGGGGTGGTGAGAAGAGGCATGGGCAAAAGATGAGAGCAGAGAAGGAGTGGGTGGGTGTACCATATGACAGGCTATTGTGATGTCAGAGGGGACTCAACCAATTGCTCCTTGCTCCCTCCTTAGGAACAATTGGTTGAGTCCCCTCTGACATCACAATGGCCTGTCACATGGCACACTTCACATCACACACTCATGCACGCATGCACCTATAACCTGCTTGGGTGGGCTCAAATGCATTCACTTGCCCCTCTCCAGCACCTAACAGAGAAACCCCTGCAGAAAGCAGCTGGAGAGCCAGGATCCAGTCTGTTCAGGACTCACAGCGAAGACTGCTCAGAGTTCCCATCCCACATTAAACTAGTACTCAGCATAAACATAACAATGAACTTTATTAACTAACTAAACAAACCTTATCCTAAGAAACCATAATAAATTTAAACAAAACAGTAAGAAACCCTGGAGTCCCAATGTTCAGGTGGAGTCACCCTTATCATAGAATCATAGAATCCTAGGGTTGGAAGGGACCTCATAGGTCATCTAGTCCAACCCCCTGCCAGAGGCAGGACCACTCCCACTTAAACCATCCCAGTCAGGGTTTTGTCCAGCCGGGCCTTAAACACCTCCAAAGATGGAGACTCCACCACCTCCCTCGGCAGCCCATTCCAAGACTTCACCATTCTCCTGGTAAAAAAGTTTTTCCTAATATCCAGCCTCGACCTCCCTAACTGCAACTTGAGACCACTGCTCCTCGTTCTGTCCTCCGTTACTACCGAGAACAGTCGAGCTCCATCTTCCTTAGAGCATCCCTTCAAGTAGCTGAAGGTTGCTATCAAATCCCCCCTCAATCTTCTCTTCTGCAGACTAAATAAGCCTAATGCTTCCAGTCTTTCCTCATAGGGCTTGTGCTCTAGCCCTTTAATCATTTTGGTTGCCCTCCTCTGAACTCTCTCTAGCAATTATCTCAATTGTAGTCTTTTAAGTCCTTGAGGAGTGGTATCGCTGCCACCACCCAAATGCAAAAAAAAACCTCTTGAGACCCAGGAAGGCGCACTTGGGAATTCCTCCCTGTGAGGTACTTGCAATCCTGTTTATTCCTCTCTCAGGAAAATGACTGAACTCCAGCTGCAATATGAGCTGGAACTGGAACAGGGTTCCCTCTAGTAGCTGCCTGTGCAGTCTAAGGCACGGGCACACAAACCTCTTGCCCTTCAGGACACAGAACCAGAACTTGCTTAAAAGGTAAACTCTTTAATCAAAAAGAACAGATAATAAACACAGAGAGTTGCTTCTCTGGGAACTAACTTAGGTAGTTACAGGGTAGTGGGGTGGGGGTTTGGGTTACATGTGCTTAGCACAGAGAAATCCAAAAAACAAGCCAAAAACAAAGAAAATACCCTGACCGTGTCTAAGTAAACATTCCCTGTTCTACTCACGCCTGGTCAGTACCAAACTTAACTTATCTCTGGTAAGGATGTTGCTGGATTCTCCTCAGGCCCCTCTGGCCTCCTCCTGATCCTTCCAGGAGCTCTGCTACATCCAAACAGGCCCAGGCCAGGCTGCTGTTACCATTCAAAAAGCTGTGCTTCGTTCCTATTGGCTGTCCTGGGACTCACTGACCAGAGTGTTAACCCCTTCCTCCCCAAGGGTTATTACACGCCCCCCAAATCACAGGCGGTGCTGGGCAGCCTGGTGTAGGCTGGACCCACACTGGCTGTGATTTCTTCCCAGGACTAGGAAAGAACAGGATTAATAAAATACATTATATAAATACAAAAGTCACTAAAGATCACATGAACTCAACTGGGCTCCACTGTCAGTCTGGGCCCTCTCTGTCCCAACCGGTTTATCTGTGGCGTCCCTTTTCCCAGTTGAGGGGTGCAGCCAAGCCGCTGTCTGTATAGATCCTTCTTTCTTGTCCATCCCAGATCTGGCCAACTTGGGGCTTCTTGCCCTCGCCCTCTTTAACCTCAGGGGGCAATGTCTCTTTAAATGGCCTTGCTCCTGGCACCAAAAACATCTCCTTTGTTTCCTCCAGGCCACAGGCATCTCTGGCTCAGTCCCTACCCTGGGACTTACCCTGTCTTTCTGGGCCAGGCACTCTTTCCTGAAGTGCCCTCTGGCCCCACAAGTCCAGCAAGCCCTTCCCCACCCTGTTACTTCCACAGGAGTGGTTTTCAGGGGTCCTCCCCACAAGTCTTTGGTCATGTTCACCCCAGCCTGACCAGTAGGATGGTCCTGGGCTAAGCACAAGAGCTTTCCCCTGTACTTAGTTGGAACTACCAACTGTCTCTGAGGATGCCAGTCCTCCTTGTGACCACCTGAGAGAGTCTCTTTGTGAAAAAGTCCTCTTTTCATACCAAACCCAGATCTATTTGAAGAGCTGAGAGGTGATGGGCCACTCCATGCCCACCTCCAAGCTCCCTTGAGGCTCTCGTTTGCCTCCTGCTTGGCTTGGAACTGCTCCCTTGGTGCTGGGGACCTCAGTTCCCCCCTGGGTTGTGGACTCAGGCTCAGTCTCTCTGAAAGAGATGCAGATGATGTGGGTGCCTCTCCTGGTTGTGAAACACTCTCTGCTGGTGCATGGGGTTGTGTTGCAGACTCCAGGACAGCCTTTCGTGAAGGGCTACCTGCTGCTGCAAGTGCAGGTCTAGTGGCACCCACCAGTGCTGGCTTCCGTGACTCTGAAGAGGTTGCAAGCGCTGGATTTGGTTCTCGTTCCAGCTGAGTATTGAGGACTGCCTCTACTGCTGCTGTTGTAGATGCTGGGTTGGGGTCTGAGTCTGCCACCTCTGTTTGGGTCTCTGGTCCTCTAGCATCTGGGAACACAGACTGGACCCTAGTAGAAGGCTCAGTAACAGCATTAGATTGGGAGACCTGCTTAGCCTGGCTACGGGTGATGGCACCCACCCTTTTGGCTAGCCTCACATGGGTTGCTAAGTCCTCTCCCAACAGCATGGGAATGGGATAGTCGTCATAGACTGCAAAAGTCCAGATCCCTGACCAGCCTTTGTACTGCACGGGCAACTCTGCAGTAGGCAGGTCAAAACAGTTTGCCTTGAAGGGTTGCACAGTTACTTGAGCTTTTACATTGATGGTTTTGGGGTCCACTAAGGACTGGTGGATAGCTGACACCTGTGCTCCAGTGTCTCTCCACGCAAAAACTTCCTTCCCGCCCACACTCACGATCTCCCTTTGCTCTGGAGGTATCTGTGAGGCATCTGGGCCTGCAGGCACATGGTGTGACCCCACTGCAAGGAACTGCACTCTGTTTGTGCTCTTGGGGCAGTTCGCCTTCATATGCCCCAGCTCGTTACATTTAAAACACCGCCCAGCTGGCTGGTCACTGGAGTGAGATTTGTTGCTGGAGAATGGGGTTGTGGGGTGAGAAGGTGCCTGAGGCTTCCCTTGTGGTGCAGTGGGCTCCGCCCTGTGAGGTCGGCCCTTGGGTGGTCCCTGGTATCAATATGCCATCCCTGGACACCTCTCCTGGGACCCCCACAAACTGCTACCAGTTTGGGTCCTCTCTGTCACTTCCACCCATCTGGCTCCAATCTCCCCTGCCTCTGATATAGATTTGGGCTTCCCATCCAGGATATATCTTTGTATTTCTTCAGGAACACCCTCTAGGAACTGTTCCAGTCTTATTAGGAGAGAGAGCTCCTCCACAGTTTTAGCTTGTGCCCCTGATACCCAGGCATTCCAATTTTTATCAATTTGGTAGGCATGTTGGGTGAATGCCACGCCTGGCTTCCACCTAAGGGCTCTGAACCGGTGACGGGCATGTTCAGGAGTCAGCCCCATCCTCATTCTGGCCCTTTGGTTAAAGAGCTCATAATTGTTCATGGTTTCTCTAGGCATTTCAGCTGCCACTTCTGCTAAGGGCCCACTGAGCTGTGGCCTCAACTCCACCATGTAGTGGTCTGGGGAGATGCTGTACCCAAGGCAGGCCCTTTCAAAATTTTCTAGGAAGGCCTCCACATCATCTCCTACCTGGTACACTGGGTATTTCTTGGGTTGGAGAGCATAAGGTGGGATAGGAATGGCAGTAGAAGAAGCTGTTGTAGCTGCAGCACCCAGTTTCTCAGCTTTTTCCAGCTCAAAGCGCCACTGCTTTTCCTTCTCCTCTGCTTCTATGCGCCTCATCTGTAGGAAGAACTCCATCTCATTCTTAGTTAGAGATCTTCCTGTCTTGAAGACATCCTCCCAGCTCGGCCCTCGTGGTATGGAAGGGACATAGCTGCTCCCATCCACTCCTGCTTCCACAGGCTTATTACACGCTTCCTCGTCCCCACTCCACATGTCTGCCTTGGAGTTGGACTTCTGGGGCTGATCTGGGGCTGGTGTCTCCATGGCTCCTCTGCCCCACCGCAACTGCATTCACTGGGCTGCTTCCCTGCCCTACACTGGCCTAGCTATCCTGTTGCCGAAAGCTAGAAAAAAAAATAAACTGCTTGTTTTGGACTCCCTGGCTTTGCCAGTTAAACCCCTTGCATGCCTTTTTTTTCCCCAGGCAGCAACAGCAAAAAGAAAAATAAAAACCAAAAAGCAAGACAGGAAGGTGAAGAAAAAAAATTCTCCCAAAATGTGCACTACACCACAGGAAAAAAAAAATGTGTCCTTTAAAAAATCCTGAGGTTTGTGCTTCTGGTTCAAAAAAGTCCACACCGCTATGCCACCATGTCAAGGCTTTTTCCCCACTCTGGCACTCTGAGTGCAGAAGGTGGGGGCCCGCAACAGGCCAGAAAAGCCACTGGCCTTAAAGCCTGCTCTTATAAGTCTCCAAGGCCTCCAATTCCTGGCCTTGGAGTGGTATCGCTGCCACCACCCAAATGCAAAAAAAAAATCCTCTTGAGACCCAGGAAGGCGCACTTGGAAATTCCTCCCTGTGAGGTACTTGCAATCCTGTTTATTCCTCTCTCAGGAAAATGACTGAACTCCAGCTGCAATATGAGCTGGAACTGGAACAGGGTTCCCTCTAGTAGCTGCCTGTGCAGTCTAAGGCACAGGCACACAAACCTCTTGCCTCTCAGGACACAGAACCAGAACTTAGTTAAAAGGTAAACTCTTTAATCAAAAAGAACAGATGATAAACACAGAGAGTTGCTTCTCTGGGAATTAACTTAGGTAGTTACAGGGTAGTGGGGGGGGGGTTACATGTGCTTAGCACAGAGAAATCCAAAAAACAAGCCAAAAACAAAGAAAATACCCTGACCGTGTCTAAGTAAACATTCCCTGTTCTACCCACGCCTGGTCAGTACCAAACTTAGCTTATCTCTGGTAAGGATGTTGCTGGATTCTCCTCAGGCCCCTCTGGCCTCCTCCTGATCCTTCCAGGAGCTCTGCTACATCCAAACAGGCCCAGGCCAGGCTGCTGTTACCATTCAAAAAGCTGTGCTTCGTTCCTATTGGCTGTCCTGGGACTCACTGACCAGAGTGTTAACCCCTTCCTCCCCAAGGGTTATTACAGAAGCCATCCTCATCTCCTTTTGCTGCAGGAATCTTCAGGTGAATGCCATGTAGTCCTTTCTTCCTTCAGTGTAGCCAGCACCACACAATCAGGTCACTGGCCATCTAGCTCTCAGTTCTATTGCAGACAATTCCCCTGCAAAACTGTCCAAAGCAAGGAGAAAACATCCTGCAGTCCACTCTCATGCAGCTCCTTTCACTCAGTCCCTGAGCACATGGATGCTGCACCTCTCTCTGTTTGCTCCTCTCCAGGCTGCTCCTCTCAGGCTTCTCCCTGGCCATGTAACTCCAGCATAACAATAAAACTTGTGGAGCATGCTCAGTGTGCTACCACACCCTCTTACCAGAAGATTCTGGTTTCTGGGCAGCAAAATCTGCCCAGCAATGTAACCCAGCCATAAGGGATCCCTGAAAGAGATTACTCCTTTTTAGGCACATGGGTTACACACGCACACAGCAAATCAGTATAATAGATTATGTGTGTAATGGTGGGTACTGATTACCTTGGATATTCTGTCTATGGAGGGTACCTGAATACCCAAATGGAAGAATGTAAGGAGATTTCTTGCTAGTCATTCACACAGAATCAGATGCCTCCACATATGATCCCATGGGAATCATCAAGTTAGCTGCAACTGTATTCCCTTTGTGCTGCATCAAGGTCCTCAAACTTGAGACAGTCACTCCCAGAAACACAGATATCCTTCCCTGGATAGTTAAGAGAAATATTTTTTTCCTTTAAAAATACAAGAGGACATCACAGTTTAATAAGTAGGGTGAATATACCCCTCCTTTTAAACACAGCCCTGAGTTGACTTGTAATAAAAGTAAAATAAATTTATTAACAAAATACACATAGGATTAAGTGAGTTCAGGCATAAGGAATGAAGATACAAGAGTTACAAGTAAAACAAAACAAAATAGGCTTCTAGTGGTCTAAAACTTAATCTTGCAAGTTACAGGTTTTGTTCAAAATGGTTTCTCTCACCAATCATTCTTCTTCTGAGTCAGAGCTGACTTTCCCTCAGTCAAGCCCTTCCACAAAACCATTGGATGCTGGTTTGATTTATGTTCTTATGTGAAAGAGCTTTATCTAATCAGGGCTCTCACTTATGTTCACTTCCAGAGATGTCAACCCCCCTTGGCTGAAGGACCCATTTTTTCTCAGCTTGAAAGAACTCTGTCCTTTTGTATCTATCTACTGATGGATGCCAAGATGGCTTCAGTCCTTGCTTATCTCCCAAAGTCTGGTGATCTTGTTTCAGGAAGCAAGAAGTCCTACGCATATGAAAGCCTGACACAATCAGACAGAGTCTGAATAGGGACTTGGAATGGTTCTCTCATTACGAAAAGTAATTGTCCATATTTACACATTCTTACTTTCCAATCAACTGTTGTGAATGTGACTTATCTTCCCCAACTGGATGCTGTTAGCACTTGCCCTCCCCAGTGTGATGTTTCTCACTTTTGCATATGTATCTGTATCTCCTAACTGTAGTTTCCACTTCATGCATCTAACAAAGGTGGGTTGCAGCCCATGAAAGCTTATGCCAGAAGAAATTTCTTAGTCTTTAAGGTGCCACAGGACTCTCTTTGTTTAGGAAGTCCTACTGTGTGCTCAGGTAGCTGTGTCCTCCAGGAAGGTGACTTTAAGCTGTTCTTCCCTTTCTGTGGGCATTGCTTTGATTCTAGGTAACAGGCTTTGTGATTAGAGGGGAAGCAGTAGATGTGGTGTAGCTTGACTTTGATAAGACTGTTGATATGGTCTCACAACACCTTCTCATTAACAAGTGTGGGAAGTACAGCCAGGATGGAGCTATTATAAGATAGGTAGAAAAACTGGTTGGATAACCGCTCCCAGAGAGTAGTTATCAATGGTTCACAGCCCTGCTAGAAGGCCATAACAAGCGGGGTACTGCAGGGCTCATTTCTGAGTCCAGTTCTGTTCAATATTTTCATCAATGATTTAGATGATGGCATAGAGAGTACACTTATAAAGTTTATCAATTATACCAAGCTGGGAGGGGTTGCAAGTACTTTGGAGGATAGAATCACAATTCAAAATGATTTGAATCAGCTGGTGAAATGGTCTGAGGTAAACAGAATGAACTTCAATAAAGACAAATGCAAAATACTCCGCTTAGGAAAGAAGAACCCCTTATACGTAGACAAAATGGGCAATGACTGCCGAGGAAGAAGTACTGCAGAAAGGGATCTGAATGTCATAGTGGACCACAAGCTAAATATGAGTCAACTATGTAACGCTGTTGCAAAAAGAGCAAATGCCATTCTGGGATGTATTAACAGAAGTATTGTAACTAAGACACAAGAAGTAATTCTTCTGCTCTATTCCACCCTGATTAGGCCTCAGTTGGAGCATTGTGTCCAGTTCTGGGCACCTCATTTCAGGAAAGATGTGGACAAAGTGGAGCAAATATAGAGAAGAGCAACATGAATGATTAGAGGTCTGGAACCCTTGACTTATGAGGGAAGATTGAAAGAGCTGGGTTTGTTTAGTCTCAAAAAGAGGAGACTGAGAAGGGACATGATAACAGAGAGGCTGGCAAGTGTACACCAGGCCACAGTTTCCCTGTCTCAGAGTCTAAGATACCTCAGACTAATGACAGTGGGAGGAGTTTTTAGTGTAAAGTCAAGCACTGGGAAATATCAGTGTATAATCCTCTGTAAATTTTCAAAGGGCAAGTTGGAGCTATCACTGGGAATCTTTAAATTATGCAACATTTCTCTGAAAGCCTTTTCTATTTCTCTCTCTGTTAATGAAATCTGGAGATGAAAGTACTTTAATAAATTATTTTTGAAAATCTAATTTCTCAGATAAGCTCCATTAGGTTGGAGAGAGTTCATTTGTCTTTCTTGTTAAGCAGGTCATGCAACCAACTCACTGATTTAAATTATTTAATAAGTAGCAGCATCCCTAATAATGTATACAATTAATTAAACCTCCTCTGTGATTAATCATATTAACCCTGCTTCAAAAGGTGTGACATTTATCCCTCAGGGCATAACCTTTTGTTTGTAAAATCAGTAGTGAGTAAATCTTAGTAACTTATTGATAACTGTGAATTTGATGTCAGGGTCTTCTGATCTAAATTTGGGGATATGATACAATGTGGATGTTTCTAATCATCAGAGTCACTTCCATGAACAAAGTGGTGAAGTATTCCCCCTTTTTCACCACAACAGATTTAGACTTACAGAACACCTGGGGGAGAAACGTAAAATATCAGGAAACTAAATGAACAGCAGAATACGGCAGAGAAGCTAGTGAACATTCCAGGAACTCCAGCAATTGCAAAGGACAGAAGAGACCTATTACCACTGCCACTCTAAGTAACTCTGTGACAGCACAGAAGTACCTACAATGTATGTTCTAATAGTTTGTCTAGTTCAATTGTAAATTATGCAAATGTAGGAGGAGTTTACTTGCCTAGGGAGGACACTGTCCCAAGAGAAAAATGATAGAGACCATCAGACTGCTAAGTATTTAGAAACATACAATGAAAGAAGATTAGGGTTGGAAGGGATCTCAGGAAGTCATCTAGACCAATCCCCTGCTTCAAGCAAGGCCAACCCAAACTAAATCACCCCACCCAAGGCTTTGTCAAGCCAGGGCTTAAAAATCAATAAGGATGGAGACTTCATCACCTCCCTAGGTAACCACTTGTAGCACTTTACCCCCTCCTGCTGAAACAGTTTTTCCTAATATCTAATCTACACTTCCCCCATTACAACTTGAG
The DNA here is from genome assembly GCA_007922195.1 of Podocnemis expansa. Lineage (NCBI taxonomy): Eukaryota > Metazoa > Chordata > Testudines > Podocnemididae > Podocnemis > Podocnemis expansa. Next base: position 3,695,899 of record ML681996.1, read on the forward strand.
ACCATTGCTTCTTGTTCTGTCATCTGTCACCATTGAACAACCTAGCTCCATCCTTCCTGGAACCTCCCTTCAGGGAGCTGAAGGCCATTATCAAATCTCCCCTCACTCTTCTCTTATGCAGACTATACAAGCCTAGTTCCCTCAGTCATTCCTCATAAGTCATGCGATCCACCCCCCCCCCAATCATTTTATTGGTCTTCGCTGGACTCTCTCCAATTTGTCCACATCCTGTCTGAGATGACTTTGTTCCAATGGACACTGGATGTCACCATATAAGTTAGCATACTCTGCTTAGTTATGTGCTAGGGCTCTCACTTTTCATCTTCTACCATAGCAAAATTCAGTACATTTAATATTTTGTAAAACACAATATCATCATCTTTCTTCTACATTCAGTAGACGCCCTTGAAATTAAGCAGACACTACAGTTATGAATTCCATATAAATGCCTAGATATGTCATGTTTAATCCACGTACAGTAACTCACTCTGATAGTACAGAAGCAGACAGTTTATTTTCATCTCAACTGTCAGCATATTTTACCACTATGGCAGCAGAACAATACTAAAAAGACGAAAGAGATTGCTGTGATTAGATGGACCAAAGATTTTTAATGCTAAAATATAAATTCCCTCAAGGGTTTATATTTATACTGTTTACAGTCCACTAGACACAAAGGGATAAACAAAAGTGATATTAAACACCCACACACTCTGACAAAGTTCCTATCAAATGCATTATCAAGAGCATCCAGCATAACGCACTGATAACTTGCTCATATTTAACTTGCAGTTGGCAAGTGTAAATAAACTGAAGAGCAGATCTTCTCATGTTAATAGCATCTGGCTATTTTAGTTTTTGACTTCATAAAAGTAATAGTCTTTAATGGTACATTCTCAACATTAAACTGTCAGTTATTTTAAAATGCCTTGGCCTGCATTACTATCAATTTCCTAGCTTATTGTTTAATAATTGCACTGTCAAATAAAGGCCCCAGTCAAGATCAGTTTCCTTTTGGACAAACATGTTTGAAACCACAATCTCTACTCTGAAAAATTTGTAATAAAAAAAAAAAAAAAAAAAGAATGATGATACATGCTAGTTGGGCAGAGATCATAGAATCATAGGGTTGGAAGGGAACTCATGAAGTCATCTAGTCCAAACCCCTGCTAAAAGCAGGACCACTCCCACTAAATCATCCCAGCCACGGTTTTGGCTAACTGGACCTTAAACACTTCCAAAGATAAAGATTCCACCACCTCCCTGGGTAACCCATTCCAATGCTTTGCCACCGTCCTAGTGAGAAAGCTTTTCCTCACATCCAATCTCTACTGCCCCAGCTGCAAACTGAAACCATTGCTCCTTCTTCTGTCCTCTGTTACTACTTGAGAACAACCTAGCTCCCTCCTCTTCAGAGCACCCCTTCAAGTAGTTGAAGGTTACTATCAAATCCCCCCTTAGTCTTCTCTTCTGCAGATTAAATAAGCCTAGTTCCTTCATTCTCTTCTCATAAATCATGTACCCCTGCCTCCTAATCATTTTCATTTCCTTCCGCTGGCCTTTTCTAATTTGTCAACATCCTTTCTGTAGTGCAGAGTCCAAAACTGGACACAGTATTCCAGATGTGGCCGCACCAGAGACGAATAGAGGGGAATAATCACATCCTTCTATCTGCTGGCAACACTCCTGCTAATGCAGCCCAATATGCCATTGGTCTTTTTGGCAACAAGAGCACATTGTTGACTCACATCCAGCTTCCCATCCACCGTAACCCCAGGTCCTTTTCTATAGAGCTGCTACTTAGCCAGTTGGTCCCCAGCCTATAGCAGTACATGGGATTTTTCCATCCTAAGTGCAGGACTTTGCACTTGTCCTTGCTGAACCTCAAGAGAGATACAAATATATAAATGTTTATATACATTTGTCATTTTTATAATTTATTCTCCATAGATAAAATAAGTGCAAACTATCCCCATCAGCTCCTCTGCTTTATCATTCACTGAAACAGAAATACTTTTTAAAAATTAAATTTGCTTTTCATCATTTGTAAAATCCATTTATTTTTCTTTATTTCTCTCAATCTGATCAATAGACCACTTTCAAAATGGCACATTATTTTATCTAGATGTCTAGCAATGCAATGGGAGGGTTAATTTCTTTTTAAGTTTTCATTAAAATTGATGAACACATCATAAAAAAAAAAATCACACATAGAAGTGTAATGGTCCGAACACCATCACCTCTTCTATGAGTCTTAAGTACATGGTTAAGTACTTTACTGAATCCAGGCCTTAACCCCTATATACATCAGAATTATCAATCACCTGTGCCTCTCTGTGGTGTCTGAGAGCAGCAAGATTAGAACTGTTGGAAATCCCAAAATATATTCAGGAGAGGATAAGAACTAAGACTTTTTCTGACAGTAGCCTCCATGATTGAAATTCTAATCCCAAAGAGAAATGTCATTTTACAGTACTGGGTAACCTCCAGCACAAGATGAAAAACTTTTGTTCTCATTTTAATTTGTAGGGTTTTTTTATGCTGTTTCCTAGCATGAAAGAGTGCAGCTAAGCAGGACTTTTTGGTTTACTTTTCTACTCCATGTTCTTGATAATGTTGCTTTAGAACATTTAGCATTATTACATTTTTATGGGATTTTAAAAAATCTTTTATGTATGGTTTCTTCCAGCTAAAACTGCTAAAGGCAATCAAAATACATGCCAGTCCAAAATATAAGTATCAACAGCTAGCTGTTCTCTACAGTCAGAACTAGCATTCTTTCATTTAGTCCTCTCTGTTGTAAGCATATAAGAAAAACATATTTCATATGATCTAGAAAGATTCATCTTCCATTTAGTCTGGATGGGTGAAAAGATTATCCCTGCTAGATGCTGCATCATTAAACAATCTTCTGTTGAAATCATATGTCAAATTAAGTTTTTAAAAATCTTTTTTTTTCTTTTGCAAAAAGATTGTATAAGCTCCAATCCTATTCCCAAGTTTATCAGTTTCACCACTGAATCAACTAGAAGCAGGATCAAGCTCACAGTCAAATACAACAAACATGAAATCTTGATGCAAAGAAAAGAATATTGTACTGTTTATGTAGGAAAAAATATGTAGCTAACGGTGGCTGATTTGTCTTACCAAAGCTTTTGTATATATAGTATGTACACCACACCAAGGACATGTTAATGTTCACTGAATATCCACTCCATGAAAGACAAGAGCTAGACATTCTGTTTGTGCAACATGATATGAAGCAGTTCCATCTTTGGTGACGACTGATGAAAATTTCTCTAAGTACAACTGTACAGCTTCTGTAATTTCTTTTAAGGTTTTCTTGACAGGAATCAGGACTTTGCATTTGACTTGGATTAATGAACTCACTTCATGGCAGAAACTAGCTTTGATGATGATGATGATGCACTATCAGTTTTCTGTGTCCCTCTATATATAATGGTATTGGTCTGATCTAAGAATGGCCTGTACCCAAAATGCCCATTTAAGGCAAATAAGTTCCACCATTATGTTCAGGGAAATAAATCACAGAAGCCAAATTAATTGCATGTTCATGTTTTTATTTGTCTCTGAGGACCAGCATTCTAATTTTCATTTACCTGCTTTTCCAGCATTTCTATCTTAACAAATGTTCTTCAGTTCTCATTTATCATACTGCCAGTCATCTGAAATTGCTGGCTCCATTTTTTACCTTACAATTTATGTGCAACTTCTGACCTAGCCATTTGTGACAAATATTTTCTAAAACTTATATCCTACTGTATATTAGTATTAGATTTTTAGTATAATGGTGTAATATTGACTGTGCTCTAATTTGTTGCTGAATACCTCAAGTACAGTGAAAGCAGGACATGATATGATAGCTTCTAGTCATACTTAGGTATTGTGAACACTGACTTAGCTTGTGTCCTTTTGGTTTCATCTATTGTCATTTTTTTAAATTGCCATTTCCTATTAATGTGCCACAACCCTGAAAAAGGGAGCACCTGCAGGAATGAATGGGTAGTGAGGTTGTCAAGACAACTGAGAATCTAGGATTGCTAATGAGAGTGACCACTAATGTATGATGTTGATTTAATAATATGGATATTTCTAAAAAATGTTTGGTTTGAATCCAGCCCAGGCTGGTAATGACCAAAAGTTGTTATCCTCTGATGACTCTTCAGGGACCCACAGGAGGTCAGTCTTGGAATATAGTTCCCTGTGTAGAAGTGTCTATGTCACAACAACCACTAGTACAATTAGCTCAAATTGTCATCATTCTTGGTAGTCTCAAGAGAGTCACAGGGGAGAGGACAGAACTATTGCTCATGTCTAGAGATGGTCTCTCTAAATTAGAGTTGAGGTATATTGGCTCAGAAGTGCAGGAAAGTTTGCACACATTCTTTGGATTCTCTAGTCATTCTCTAGAGTTGTTACACGTCCATTAAAAACAGACACACACTGTTCTTTCGGGGTATGTCCACACATAGATTTTAAATTGAAATAACACTGGTTATTTCTACTTTTAAAAGTGTAGGTCCACACATCGTTTTCCTGAATCAAAATGACGAGCTCCGTCATTTCGAAACAAGGTAAGTTAGAGCGATTCAATAAAACCTCATTTTAAATTGCACTAAGGCTCAGATCAAAACCGTTATATCAAATAACACCATATGGACATGTTATTTCGATTTAACGGTTGTTCTGATTTAACAGTCTTGTCCTTCTCCTTCCCAGGGTGCCTTTCTCTATTCATATATTGGATGGGGGCATAGCCCTTCTAGGGGATCACCTTGGCACACCTCCCATGGCGTCCCTCTCCTAAATCAAACTAGCAAGTCCTGTCCCTGGACATGCTAGTTTGATTTGACTTTCTAGTGTGGACCTGTTAAATCGATTTAGCTTAAATCAATTTAATGATTTTGATGGTGATTTTATTAAATCGATTTAAGTTAAGTCAATTTAACTGTCTGTGTGTGGACACAGCCTTGGGGTTATAAGCATATTCCAGTCTTAGCTCTGTCCTCTGAACTGTTATTGATTGAAAACCCACTCATTTCTCAGTAAGCATTGTCAACTTGTCTAAAAATGCCCGGTGGCATGTAGTTCATGGTTCTCATTGTCTTACTATTCCATATGCCTATGCACATTTGGAATAGCTGCTTGGTTTTGCCTTTTATAAAAGACATAATCCTATTTCCAACAGTAGAATGAGTCACAAATAGAGACCAAAAAAAGAGAGCTAGTTGGGAATGTTCTGTCAGAACCTTTTTCCACTGGAAAATGCTGATTCAGCAAAAGCAAATAGCTGTTTTAATGAAATTTTGTTTTGAAAGGAAAAAAGTTTCAATATTTATAGAATGGAATTTTTTGATTTTTTGTTTTAAAGTGACTTATTTTTTCTTCTGTAACATTTTTCAAAAGATAAACTGTCAAGTTGAGAATCAAATACTCAGTTTGATTGAAACACAGTGTTTTGATTTACCCAAAACAAAAAACATTTTCAGACTTCTGTTTTGTGGGAAATTTAAAAAAAAATTCATGCTGGAATGCATTTTCTTTTCCCTAACCCAGTTCTCCAAATAAGCAAATACATGAATCTATAGAGCTTCTTTTTAAATTCAAAAGAATCATAGACACTGGAAGGGACCATGGGAGGTCAGAGTCTAGTCCCCTGCACTCATGTCAGGACCAAGTACCACCTGAAACGGTCCCTGACAGGTGTTAGTCTAACCTGCTCTTAAAAATGAACAGTGATGGAGATTCCATAACCTACCTAGACAACTTTATTCCAGTGCTTAATGATACAGGAAATTTCAACAAAGAAATATTTCTGATTTACTCACTATAAAAAGTAATTTGGGGGAGTGACAGATGGAGGGGAAGATCAGATTAAGAATAAAACTTTTCTTATTTTACTTAAATGAGTAGTTCCAATGATTTCAATAAGCCATTAATTTACAAGGAGATTTTCAAATGCACAGATGTGCACAAAATCAGAAAAATAGTGCAGTGTTGTAACATGGAGCTCAGGAGATGCATACTCAGTTCCTTGCACCACCACAGATGTCCTGTGTGACCTTCGGTATGTTATTTAGTTTTGCCATGCTTCAGTTCCTCATCTGTAAACTGGAGATTGCTATGCCTTCCCTCCCTCCCTTCCAAGAGTGTTGTGAGGATAAATATATTAAAAATTTGAGGCATTCAGATATAATGGTAATAGAGGTCAGGTTAGTACTAATATAGATAGGTGCCAAACTACCACAGATTTAACTACCATTGACTTTTAATAGGTATTAGGTACCTACCAATCATTGTGACTTTGAAAGTCTTCCCTTTAGATTAAAGTAAGCACAACAGATTTTTGATGTGATCTTTGAACATGACAAATTTTTTATTGCTGTAGCTGATTTTCTTAGTCTTTGTTATATACAAGAAACATCAATAGTACAGATACAGAAGATGATCAACTCTTGTTATATAAGAGTTTTAAATGCACACAGTTCTACAAAGGAGAAATTAATTACATTTAAACTATAAAATAAAAAAATAAATGATCAATGGATAAGATAACTGTCTCTTGCTAATCATATACAGAGCTGTTGTTCTATCTTGATTAATTCGTGTGAACAAAGGTAAATAGCCCTTGTATAGCTTGCTTTATAATTTAGCAAGAGCCAAAACTTGAACAGATCTGCCCACTCCCCTTCCACATGCCCATCACACGCACTCACAGATTCACTGGAGCTCTAGTGGGATTTGACTCTTTATAGCTCAAAATTGGGACAAACAGGAACACCAAATCCTAAGACCTTTGAACTATGAGAATGTTTGAGTTCTGTGCCAAATTTGGTTCTGAACTTCACAGCCCAAATCACTTGCTTTTCATAATCAATCTTCTACTGAAGGAACCAAACTGTAAGATAACAATAGGTTTATGCAAGATGGAAGCTAATAGGGTCTGAAAGAGCAACGTCCATTGTATTCACCTGAAATTGTAGGCTAAGTACAGGGTTGGATTAAGGCACAGATAATCTAGGCATGCCTCGAGGGCCCAATTTGGGTGGGAAGGCCAAACCTGAGTACAGCTGTGACCCTACACACCTGACTGTCAACCCACAGTCCCATTTACTCAAAGTTCTCTGCTGCCCCCACTGTGATAGAGGAGTGGCAGAGTGGGCCACTACAGTGGCCAGCAGGACTGCTCCTCCTTGCTACTGCATTGGAGCCAGCTCCTGCACCAGAGCTTTCTCTGGCATCCTGCCTCACCTTGCCCTGCTTCCTGAAACCTATCCCCTCTACTTGGCCTCCAGAACTCATTCAGCAACAGCCTTAAGACTTAAAAGTATGGGGACCTGAGGTGATTGTCTCCATGGAAGGAGCAAGCCAGGAGAAGGGCAACAGGAACCCCTAAGTGAGTCGATATAGGGGATTTTGCCTAGGGCCCAATGGTGAGTTAACCCACCACTGGTTAAGTGTGACGATAACATAGGAAAGTTCTGCACAGGAAAGGTACTTTATGCTTTTATATGTGCTTTGGATTTACCCTGCAACATGTTTGTCACAATACTATGATATACCAACAGGAGCATTTCTGCTTATTTAAACCAATGGCTCTCAGCCAGGGCTACGTGTACGCCTCGGGTTACGCAGAGGTCTTTCAGGGCATATGTCAACTCTGGTAAATATAGGTCTAGTTTTAGACCAGGCTACATAAAAGTCACTAGCAAAGTCAGTACAAACTAAAATTTCATACAGTGACTTATTTATACTGCTCTATATACTATCCACTGAAACGAGAAATGTAAAGTGAGAAAGTAAGCAATTTTTCAGTAACAGTGTGCTGTGTCACTTTTGTATTTGTGCTGTGACACTTCTGTATTTTTATATTTGATTTTGTAAGCAAGTAGTTTTTAAGTGAGGTGAAACTTGGGGATGTGCAAGACAAGTCAGACTCCTGAAAAGGGAAAAGTAGTCTGGAAATGATGAGAACCACTGATTTAAACAGCATCCATGAATAAACCTTCTGAAAGTAAGTTTAGCTGCAGAAAAGGTTGAATTATTCATGTTTCTTCTACATATGCTTACTCGTGCTGACTCTAAACTGAAGCCCAGACTGCAAAAGAAGGACACAGAGAGACTCTCAGTCAGTCTAATTTATATTTAAATATAATCCGAACTTGACAGTTCACAGTTTACTTTATGTTTTTATGTCACAGCAGAAGTGTTTCAAGCTGTAAAACTGCCACTCACGGACTTTGATTTGGGAAACAGGTTGTCACAGGGCAACTCAGTCACTCTATCTAAAGTACCATGCTGTAACTGTAAACCATATTGCTTGGCCAGCTCTTGTGGGCTCACAGTCACAAACCAAGCCAGGCTGCTACCCTTTCAGAACATATAAAAATCTCTCTATTTTATCCTGCCTGCCTGCTCTGTTGTTGTAAATCAGATTCTTAGTTGTGTGAGTCGGCATAGTTCCAGTGACACTGCCAATTCACGCTAACTGAGGATCTGGTCCCAAGTCTGTTATGAAAATCAAAGGGCCAAAATTCCCACCCTTTCATTGTCCAGGGCCCCTAAATACGACAGTCGCCATCATTTTCCTGTGCAAGGGGGAGGAGACAGGATTCCAAAATCTCAAGTGAAGATGCCCTTTTCCTATGTGCCGTGGAACTCTTTTCGACCAGAGGTTCCAACACAGCAGTTTTACAAGGGAGGGCAGAGGGCTGGACCCAAAGACCCAGTGCTACATTGAAACTCTGCTTCTAGCTCTCCACCCCAGGGAGTTCAGAGGCTACCACAATGCTGCAGGAGGAAAGGTGGAGGCTGCAGAGTGGCTATGTAGCCTATGGAAAGGAATCCAGCCTACCCTTTTGCTTGCTGAGCTCCCCTATGTCTAATGAAGTTAATCAGATTAGTCACCGAAGGCAAGATTTTAAGCAAAGGCAACCAAAATCCTGTAACATATTCTGACCATAATGTATTTTACAAAGAGCTGAAATTTCAGGATTCTGATTTATTCTTTGTTTTTTATGAAAAAAAATTACTTGTTAGCAAGATATGAAAAATCTTATTATTACACTGTATGTTTTCAATAAAGTTCTTCTGCCTTTTAATGACTACTTTTCAATTTAATATTCAGTCCTTCATTTTATAGCAAGAAAGCAGATGCAAGTGCTTCAGTAAGAAATTATCTTCAGAGGTTACTGCTGTGGTAACTGCTATGTATCTAATGTTTAGATCCCATCTTCAAAAGCCAGAAACCAAAAACAATGGGATTAGTGTAGTTAGGCCTACTCCTACTCTAATAAGTCAATAGGAGGCAGGGGAAGCCCTGTCATGGGGTCTGGGGAGAGAAGCGGAAAAACTGTTATGCTCCCTTTCAACATTAAAGACACTCTGGTGATCGGGAAACAAACAAGAAAATGGGAATTCAATCCTACTGTTAATGTGTTTGTTTTATAAATGTATGCACACAAGTTTAATTTAAACACACAGCTCAAAGATCTTCTGTTTATTTGGAAAAATATAACAGGCTAGTACTGTTATACATTGATTCAAGTATACTCATTTCAAGCTAACATTAGCAACCTCCTTCTGCTTCAGCTGAAATCAGACTACTTTATTATACCTTCCTTGCCATTTGCATTGCCTGTATGAAAAATGGGTGTGCTTGACACACTTCCAAACTGTTAATCAATTGAAACTGTTCTTTATGCTTTCCTATGAGGTTTAAGAGGGCAAACAGTTTGGTTCTTCAGAATACAAACTAAATAAATAATTGCCTATACTGCATTAATTGAATAAAAAAAATCTACTGCAGTAGACTATTTTCAGATGTTTCTGGACACACTTCAGTGTTTTATTTGATTAAGACAGCATGTTAGCATGTGTGGTTTTGGGGTGAGAACAACCTGATGCTTTTGTTGGGAAAATGAAAGTGTTCCTAAACCCCAGTCAACTGATACAGTTATAGACTAGGAAACATTTATTTACAAGTTCACACAATGCCACCTTCGGTGCTGTTGTTGATGTTGCAGTAGGAAAGCACTAACAAGCCTGTTGGAGGCATCTTGTGACCTAATGCAGAAATACTTAGCCCTTTGGGTCATGTAAGATAAATGCCTTATACCAGGGGTAGTCAACATGTGGATCATGGATAAATACAGACTGTTGGACACTTTTGTACTTATTATTACTGCAGTGTGAAAAATGTTTTTATGGAGTCTGAACCTTAACTATACCTTGGCCAAAAAATATGGACCTTGACAAAAAATAATTGACTTCCCTGTACACTGAACTAGATTATATTTTACATTGAAGTCCTTGTGTCAGTGCTTGTGTGAGCTTGACATTCTCATTTAATAGGAACTTGAAAGCATGAACATGAGAATCTCCTGATTTATTCAGATAGACCATACTTCGGTATCTTTTCTACCCATTTTTTTGTCAATTCAATTATTTAAGATGAAATTGAAAGACTAAAAGAACTGGAAGAACAGTATATAGGCTAACAGGAACAGAGGTTTTTATCATAATTTACAACTAGTTATGTTTGTTTCTACATTACATGGGTGTTTAAAGGAATAATAGTCTAATAGCTCAGCAATTGGACTAGCTAGAAGATTCAATTTATGATCACTTTCTTCTGCAGATACTGTAGTAGATAGGAGTGTACCAATACTCGAGCTGGAGTCTAGGCTCCATTACAAACAAGATCTGGAGCAAAGACTTGCAGGCAATCTGTGCTGATGCTCAGATGGCATGGTTTTCTGGTTTATACACCAGCATCAGCTGTTCAAGAGGCTGTGAGGAGCTGCCACTCAGGTCATGCTGGGACCAGCCTATTTCCTGCTGAGCCCAGCTTAAGTTTCCTATAGCAGTGCAGAGGTGCCAAATACCCAGAACTCCCACAGTTCCAGCTTCCAGGTCTCTCATTTCTAACAATCACACCAGCACCATGTATACTGGCAGCACCAGAAAGGACAACCTACAAGCAGGGGTTAAAGTATGGGGGAATGCACCGGAACGCAGTTCCTGGGCCTCCTATTTTTAGGCTGGCAGCATTGCAGGGCCCCTAAAACAGAGGATTGCACAGGAACCCTTCATTCTGGGCCCTGCTAAAAATAGCATGAGCAGCCAGAACACAGCATTCCGGTGGTTCCACCTTAAACCCTGCTCCTCCTTATGCCCAGCCAGCAGAGAGCTGTGTCAGGCTGGGAGTTTGTGAATCTCCCCGCTGTAGGGGGGAGCAGCTTGTGGCTAGAAGCAGCTTCCAGTTGGTCAGCCAGCCTGCAAACAGCTAAGGTAAGGGCTTCAGGGGAAGGGGTTGGGGGTTTTGTGTGTCTGTCTGTCTGGGGTTGCTGTGTGTGTGGGTGTGCACACCTGGGGGTGGGTACTGGAGCAGGGAGTGGGTTCTGGGAATAGGTATTGGGAGGCCCACTCGTGCCGGGGGGCACCTGAGCTGGAGGGTTCTGGGGCCCACCAAATTATACTTTAATCCCTGTCTGCAAGCACTTACTATTGGGAGGCAAATGGCTCCTGACTAGTTACACACACAAACTATTTTAATCATGTAAGTAGTCATATGTTTGGAGGGTCAGAACTTGGCTATACACAGAAATTCCACTGCTTTAACCATAGCTATCCAGTGTACCTCCACTAGTGTGGACTGTTAAATGTGTTATGCTTGCATAGCTATTCCCAAACAGAAGGCGAATAGCTTTGCCAAAATAAGGCACCTTTATTCCAGTATAACTACACCCACACTAGAGGTTGTACTGGTATAACCATTTCAATTAAAAAAAAAAAATCACATCCTGACTGAAATAGTTGGTACAAAACCAATGCATTTATCAGGCCTTAGTCAGTTCCCTTGCTAATATGAGGCTTTAATGGTTGCAGAGGAGAAGAGATCATTTTTTTAAAATAGCAAGACTGGACTGTAAAACCACAAAAACTGGCAGGACTTGGGATAACTGCCTTTCTCAATTGCTAGATTTCATGGTGACTGTGTCCCTTTAAAAAATGCCACCACAAGAAGGCAGAATATGCCGGTATTGTGACCTGGTTGCCTCAGATGTCCTTGTCTGGGGGATGGATAATGTAATGAAGTAAATTACTGGTAAGCTTTTTCTTCACCATCAACAGTTCTCTCCCTTGATGAGTTACTCTAGATGACAGAAACCTATTTAAAGCAAACCATTTCCCTTATATAAAGCTCCTGGGAAGACATGGAAAAAAAGAAAGCAGCTGCCAAGTGCTGATCCTCTCCACTCTCCTGCTTGCTACATTACAGCAATAGAGACCTAAGCACTCTTACCTTAGGAAATAATCCTTCTGTGCCTTGGGTCTGGTCTAAATTCAGGCCCCAGCCAGCACCGCATCCTATTTGCTGGGAAACGACATTGTTGAATCACTTAGTGCCAGTGAACTACGTGCTGTTGATTTACAGCTTCACTCTGCGCCACATGGTGGCAGAAATGCAGAACTGCAGCTTCCCACTGGCCAAATCAGAAACGATCTGCAACTGTAAGCTTGTTAGTTTTCGAATCAAGTCGAATCAAATCATAGGGTTGGAAGGGACCTCATGAGATCATCGAGTCCAACCCCCTTGGGCTTGCAGCCAGGACTTTCTGCATATTAAACAGAGGTGCTAGCCACTACACTATTTGCAGGGATAGAATAGAATCTTCTCAACTCCTTGCGGTAGCCTGTTTCTTCAGCCTTTAAAAATATGTGCACTATATTAAAGTCAAACAAATTCCTCACCTGTCTCTAGTCTTTCTACCCACAAAGAGTCTGCAACTCACAATTCCTATCCTACAGCCAAGGCCACAAATCTACACAAGGATCCATCTGCAAAGAATCTTATGCCTGCACACAGTCCTATGGCAGTTAGTGGTATTGCCTGAGATCTAAAATTAACTCAGGCTTGGTCTAAATCTAAAAATGAGATTGACCTAGCTATATCACTCATGACTGTGAAAATTTTTGTGCCTTGTGCAATGTAGTAGATGCAACTAGGTTGATGGAGGAGTTCTTCCATCAACCTACATATACCGAAAGGAGAAGTTGATTAACTCCAGCAATGAAGAAAAGCTCTTCTGTTAATAGGAAGCATTGATATTATGGTGCGACAGTGGTATAGTTGCACAGCATCATAAGTAGGCAACAGGAGACTAGACACACTTAGTTTTGAGATGAAGAATCTGCTACTTTGTAAGCAATTAGTTCTATTTCTGTACCAGTTCAATCCCAATCTCTTCTATTTATATACTGGGGAGAAATTTTTAACAATGGTTTCCCTATGCACTAAAATGACACTATCAAATTCATGTCAGATTGGATCTGCAATGATCTCCCCATTCAATGAACAGTCATGGTTTATCCACCAATACTTACCCCAGTTTTACTGTGCTTGCAGAAACTGCAAAGAACTCAATAAAAGCACCAAGCTACACTTACGTAGAGCTTATTCAGAACTGGGCCCAGCCTTTATACTATAGTGTCTCCTGCCCTTCATTTGATCTCAAGCTGTGCACTAAATATCACGCTGCAAGTAATTAAATTTTGCAATTCTCTCTTCTATGGAAGTGGTCTATCCTCTGCATTTAAAAACAATCAGCTGTTCATTCTCCTATTTGTTTCATTGCATGAAATTTTATATGACAAAATAGAATTCCAAATGCTTGTAACTTGAATTCTGGCAGAAGACAGGTAATAGCATTAGGAAAGTTCACATAGACAGAAGAGCCAAAAAATGTGATTAGGAACAACAAAATAAATGGCAGATGGATTCAAGTTGTTAATCAAGACCTGTTTCTGAATTAGTATTTCTGATGGGGGGGGTTGTTTATAGCTAGTTTCTGAGCATCCATTTTTAATCAATGCTTATTAAAACCATTCCTTGAATTAGATAGATAATGAGCTCTTTCTGAAGACTTGCACTTCCAGGAATGAACTGTTAATAATGGAAACAGTCACAAAGTTTCCCAGACTCTTTCATGAAAAATTTAAAATCACAAAAATGGTCAGTTTTCTAAACTAAAAATATTTTAAAATATTTGCTTTGATTTTAACCTAAAGCCATGTGGAAGGGCAGAGGAAGTAAACCCCTCAATCCTTCTATAAACCTTGGCTCAGAGGGCTGGAGCAGGTGCCCTGGCTAATTAGAGCTGAGGCAGACCCTAATTAGAGAAGAGGGAGCAACTGAGACCTGGCCCATCTGGGTATATAAATTCCTGGACAGGAAACCAAGAGAGAGGCTTGGCTTATGGTATATATAACTGTAGTCTGCTTGGGGGTAGTTAGAGAAAGTATACAGCTTCAAGCCTATGAGGGGCCTGAATAAGTGTCAAGACTTGAGAGGGGGAAGGGGTTACAGTTGGGCTATACTGAAGCTACTGGGGAAAAAAGGTGTGCTGTAAGACACTATAAATAAAGAGTATGGGTGGCAGCGGAGATCTGTGATGAGGCATCTATGAAGCCCTGAACACCAGGGGGATTGAGATCTTGGCATCCATGATGACCAATTACAAGCTATAGAACTCTTTGTACTGTAGAACAAAAAAGGAATCCTGTAGCACTTGTCTAACAAAGTTATTTATTGCATAAGCTTTTGTGGGAGAAAATCCTGCTTTGTCAGATGCTTAGAAGATGAGGGAACTAAGCATCTGATGAAGTGGGATTTTCTCCCATAAAAGCTTGTGTGCTAAATAGATTTGTTAGACTTAGATTTTGATTGCCACAAGATTCCTTGTTTGTTTTGCTTAGCTAGACTAACATGCCTACTCCTTTGGAACTTTGTATTGTACTGTACACTTTCACAGTGGTCCAGCACTTCAAATAAAATGGATGATGTGTGCATGTGGATATTAAATTATAGCAAAATAAAGAATAAAATGGGGCATTTACATATGCTATGTAGATTTGGGGCTACATTCTTGGCTGAGGCACTGATTCAGTGTATCAGAAAAGAGTACTCCTTACTGCTTTACTACTAATGCTACCCTCTACAGCAAATGCATATTTCTTAGCAATTTCCATTTCTATTGAGAAATGATCCTGAGGGAATTATATACTGTAGATACCAATATTTAATGTCAAAAGATGTTTGATTATAAGATATAAATGGAGGCTCAGAACAATCAGATTTCTCCCCAATCATTGCCATTTGATTTAGATTTAGTTTTTGTATTACTAAAAATCCAAATGTTCTGGGCTTTGGTTCAGATTCTCCTTGAGTCTTCTGAGACTAGCAAAATTACCAGTTTAGTTGGAACAGAGTTGGACAAAGTAACTACATTCTAAGGCACTCAGAACTTTGGGCCTTATTCTGATTCCATTGGCCTCAATAAGTAAATTTGCACTGAGTTCAACAGAAACAGGATCAAGCCTTAAGCTCTCTTACTGATATGTTGAGAGGAGCAAGAGTTATTTGCTTTCCACTAAAATTTAGTCATTAGGCAGTAAAATGTGTTACTGTTGTGGACACTAACTAGAGCAACTTCATCTCACAAGAGTACAAAAGATTTATTCATTCTTACCTTCTTGTAATGGACAATCTGTTTTGTACTCATGGAACACTGTGCATTACCTGCAGATATTCAGACATGGTCCTGCCAGCTAATGATCTTCCTAGTTGACAACAAGCAGAAAGATAATCAGGAGGCTTATTCTGCTGTGGCACAAGACAAGTAATTCTCATTAAGTTAAACAGGACAAAGTGGTTTGACTTGAACAAGTGTTACATGTGTTGTACAGAGAAATAATCAGCATGCCAGAGTTTACTCTTTGAAATGAATTAATTACCTGTAACTCACCTAACAGGTCACATCAGCTCCTTGATATATATATTTAGGAAACTTTGACTATACATGCAGTAACCCAAAGTGGTTTTGTATCTTTCCAGTGAAATTAGCCCTAAAGTCTTAAACAGCCAGTCTACTACTTTATGTCATAGAATCATAGAAGATCAAGGGTGGAAAGGGCTCTCAGGAGGTCATGTAGTTCACTCCTCTGTTCCAAATGTGGCCTTGCCAATTCTGAATAGAGGAGAATAATCACTTCCCTTGATCTACTGGCAATGCTGCTATTAATGCTGCCCATAAGGCTGCGCTTCTTGGCATTAAGAGCACACTGTTGACTCATCCCCAGGTTCTTGTCCAGTGTATTCCCCAGGTCCCTTTCTGCAAAACTGCTGCTTAGCCAGTTGGTCACCAACCTGTATCAGTGCATATTCTTTTGTCCTAAATGTAGGACTCTGCATTTATCTTTGTTCCATCTCATCAGATTTCTTTTGGCCCAGTCCTCCAGTTTGTCTAGGTTTCCCTGAATCCTATCCCTGGCTGGATATAGGATTCAGAGATATCTCTGTGGTGGGATGGAGCATCTTTATCAATGTTTGTTTTATGTGGTTGCTATGGGGGTTGGGTTAATTCCCAGAATGTCTACTGCAGTTTAAGTTCTTATTAGCTAATTGTTTTCAAAAACATGCTTATGGAGCTTGTCAAGATAGATGACATATTATATTAATAAATAAATTAGATAGAATGAAAAATCCCATGACCTTCAAGTAAACCACAAAACTGCACACTGTTAGGAGATCTGTATCTTGTATCTTTTGCACTGAAGACCACATCTGTTCAGCAGTTGCTGTGTGTATCAAAAACTATTATTATTATTTCCTGCACAATTCCAGAAAATATCACTCACATCTAATTTTACTTTGTCTTCAGTCCTAACATTTTTTGTCATCATCCATTAAAGGTCCAATTAATCAGAAAGCAGAGGACTCCAGTCTGACAGCCCAATCCTGCCAACATTTCTCCGTGTATTTGTGAGTCACTTTATTCACATATCTCAGTGGAGTTAACATTACTGACCTGCATAAGCATTGAAAAGATGAGCCAGTAAGTGAGCAAACTGCAAGGTGATACATGAACAATCAACCGCTGAACCAGAATACCACCAGATGGCAGCCCTTACGCAGAAATTAAAGTTCCAAAGGGGCAGCCGTCTTAGTTTC
Organism: Podocnemis expansa; assembly: GCA_007922195.1. Lineage (NCBI taxonomy): Eukaryota > Metazoa > Chordata > Testudines > Podocnemididae > Podocnemis > Podocnemis expansa. Next base: position 3,712,934 of record ML681996.1, read on the forward strand.
ATTCAGTACAGCACACAAGGAGTCTTGTGGTGCTTAAAGACTAACAAATTTGTTTATTGCATGAGCTGTCATGGGAGAAAATCCCACTTCGTCAGATGCTTTGAAGATGGGGGAACTTACAGAATAGGAAGAAATAAATGCAGGGAATTGTAGATCATGGGAACAGGTCACACTGGTAACAGCAAGTCAAAACAGTTGTAAAGATTCAACACTGGGGAGCATCATACAGATGGAGATGAGGCCATGTCATCTGTTATAATGAGAAAAAAAACCAATGTCCCTGTTAAGTCCCTAAGCAATGCAGCCAAATTTGCAAATAAATGCTATCTTGGCAGCTTCTCTTTGAAGCCTTGATCTGGTATTCATCTGTCTGAGCACAGCAATTAGCAAATTATTAATGGAGTGATCAGAAAGATTGAAATGCTCACCACTGGTTTTAGGATGTTGTGATTTCTGATGGCAAATTTGTGCCCATTTATTCTTTTACATAGAGACTGTCCTGTTTGTCCAATATATAAGGCAGAGGGGCATTTCTGGCACATGATGGCATAAATCACTTTCGTGGAGGAGCAAGTGAATGAGCCTTTGATGGAGTAGCTGGTTTTATTAGGCCTTGTAATAGTGTCTTTTATGCAGATATGTTGGCAAAGTTGGCAACATGGTTTGTTGTAGGGATATGTGCCTGCTTTAATGGCTCTGTTGTCAGGTCTGTAGTTGCTAGTAAGAATCTGTTTAAGGTTGGGGGGCTTCTGTAAGTGAGGAGAAGTCTGTCTCCCAAGGCTTGAGAGAGTGAGGAGGAATCATCTTGTAGAATAGGCTGTAGATCCCTGAGGATGTGCTGTAGAGGTCTGACTTGGGGGTTGTTGATGATGATTAGAGGTGTTCTGGTTTTTTTGTTTCTTGCATTCTCCTGTAGTAGTTGATTTCAGGATACATACCTGGCTCTGTCAATCTGTTTCTTCAGTTCCAAGAATGCTTGATAGAGATCCTGAGGGTGTCTGTTTCTATCTGAGGGATCAGAGCAAATGCAGTTATACCTTAGAGCTTGACTGTAGGCAATGGATCATGTGGTGTGTTTTGGATGAAATCTCAATGGATGGAGGTAACTATACTGATCAGTAGGTTTTTGTTATGGGGTGGTGCTTATGTGTCCATCCCTAATTTGTATTGTAGTGTCCAGAAAGTAGATCTCCTGTGTGGAGTGTTCCAGGCTAAGTTTGATTGTGAAGTGGAAATTGTTGAAATCTCTGTGGAAATCTTAAACATCTTGAAGATGTCATCAATGTAGTGTAAGTAGAAGACAGGTGCTTTGGGATGAGACTTGAGGAAATTGTGTTCTAAGTCAGCCATAAAAATGTTGGTATATTATGAGACCATGCAGATACCCATAGCAGTGCCATTGACTTGAAGGTATAAATTTTCCTCAAATCTGAAACGGTTGTGGTTGAGTAAAAAACAAACGAGCCCTGTGGCACTTAAAGACTAACAGATGTAATTTTTGCATGAGATTTCATGGGAGAAAATCCCACTTCATTTGAAGATGGGGGAACTTACAGAATGGAATGAAAATAAATGCAAGGGAGTGTGATTGAGTACAAAGTCATAAAGTTCAGCCACAGTGTGCTGTGGGGATGGTTCTTCTAATAGCTTGTAATCCATCCGTATGTGGGATGTTCATGTAAATAAACAGGCAGAAAAAGTCTGAATGACATTTTTATGAAAATTCTTCAAGTAACTAAAACATATTAGTTACGGTTATATATCCCTGCTTCTTACGATGCCCTTTTTGGATAACTACCAATGTCACTGTAAAAAGAGCTAAGTGCTTAATTTTGCTTTTATACTTTCTTTATACATTTATTTTCCATCTAAGCAGGCTAAACTTAAAATGCAGTTTTGGGAACAAATCTGTAAATGGTAGTGACTTGTGTGTCACATGCAAGATCACTTTTTCAAAATATGAAGCAACATTTTCTGGGTATACTATATACTCCCATAATAATTTAGATATTTTGCTTGCTAATTAGTAGCATATTTGCTATTTATTCTGCCCAGGAAATTCACAATCCAATGTGGTACAGTTAAATTTTCTAAGAGATCATGCTCCAAGGACAATTTAAGGATCAATGGGCAGAGACTGAAATTAGGATTTTAGAGTTTTGTGATTCATGGAAAACTATTTCTTTATCCTAGAATACCACGTACATATGTAAAGAATGGATTTTCTGAAATTTTAAAAAAATTATTTCAGGTACTTTTGTAATAAATTATCCAGTAAATTAAAGATTATGTCTGTTATAAATATATTAATCAAGATGTAAAGCACTAGTAAACTATAATACCATCCTTTAAGACACCAAAATGTAGGTGTTAAAAGGGTTTATCTTTTAAAATAAAAGTTTGGTCAGTAGAAATATTTCCACAAGTATTTTAATTTCAGTGCTATTATTGTATTTAAAACAAATGTTTTTGTGCCAAAATTTCAGTACCGTGCATGAGAACCAGAAAAGGAAACTGACTATAGACAACAGTGAAGACAACTAGTCAATTTTCATTGCCCATGTTCTGAAAAATCCAGTTAAGTAGAATAGTTTTTTTTTAAATTGAACTTTTAATCTAAGGTGTTTTTGAAACACAGATAAAGAAATGTGTTTCTTTCAAATATAACAATTGCTGGCAACTTAGGGCAGATTCATGCCAAGAGTTAAAAACTCCTTTATCATAGAGTATTAGTATTGGAAGGGACCTCAGGAAATCATTAGTCCAGGCAACATTTTTGGCCTGAGGGCCACGTGCCACAAATGGCCACCCATAAGGGGCCACAGGCTGGCGGGGAGGAGAGGGGAAGCACAGGGCTTGTGGGGAGTGGCCAGCCCCTCCTCTCAAGAAAAGGGGTGAGATGGGCTCCACTCTCCCTCCCTCTGAGGTTCATCTGGAGCTGGGCCCTAGGCAGGAGGAGTGAAGGAGCAGCTGTGGTGCTCTGGACCCTGTGCAAGCTGCTGCTGCTGCTGCTGCTGCTGCTCTCCTTTGGTCCAGCGGTGGCTCACGCTGGAGCCAGCGTGTCACTGCTGCTTCTTCTCCCACCCACCTGGGAGGGAGGAGAGAAGAAAGAGCGGATGCAGAGCTCCAGCCCTGATGCCAGCTCCTGCTTCCCCTCCCAGGTCCAGCACTGACTTGCACCAGGGTCAGAGCACTGCCACTGCTTCAGGTGGGTGGGAGAAGGAGCATCAGTGACATTCTGGCCCCAGCGTAAGCTATCACTCTCCCTCCCCAACCTCTCTCTGGTCCAGAAGTGGCTTGTGCTGGAGCTAGAGTGCTGCCACCACTCCTGCCGCTGGACCTGGGAGGGGTGGGGGAACAAGCGCAGTGGTGTTCTGGCTGTTACTGGCAGGCCAGAGGGAAGGCACTCATGGGCAGAGCGATAACTAGGGTGGGGCAAATTGGGCAAAAGCCCTGGGTGCTGAATTTTAAAGGGTGTCAGACTTTTGCCAAAGGCACATTCCTCCAGGAGCCAGGTGGGGAGAGGTCATCTCCTGCCCTGCCCTGCCCTGCCCCTGAGCCGTGCTCGCTGGGGAAAGACACCACCTCCAGCCCTGGCCATACTAGCTGGGCGGCTAGGGAAGACAACCCCCTGCCCAGCCCTGGCTTCATCTGGCCACTCAAGAATGGGGAAGGCGCCTGCCCAGCCATGGTACTGGGGCCCAAGCTGGCTGCCCACCACTAGGATGGATCAGCGCCCAAGGGGTGCACCTTTGGGGCTGCTTGCCCCAGGCACCAGACATCCTAGTTACAGCCCTACTCATGGGCCAGATCTGGTCCATGGGCCATAGTTTGCCCACCTCTGATTTAGTCCAACTCCTTGCTCCAAGCAGGAACAACCCCAACTAAATCATCCCAGCCAGGGCTTTGTCAAGCAAGACCTTCAAAATGAATAAGGATGGAGATTTCACCTCATCCCTAGGTGCTTCGCCACATTCTTACTGAAAAAGTTTTTCCTAATATCCCATCTCAACTTCCCCCACTGCAACTTGAGACCATTTCTCCTTATTCTGTTATCTGCCACAACTTAAAACAGCCTAGCTCCCTCCTCCCTGGAACCCCACTTCGGGTAGTTCAAGGCTGTTATCAAATCCCCCCTCGTCCCCTAACACACACTATTCTCTTCTCCAAACTTAAAACTCACTTCCCTCAGCCTCTGTCCAGAAGTGCTGTGCTCCAACCCCCTAATCATTTTCATTGCCCTCTTCTGGAGTCTCTCCAATTTGTCTGAATTTGTCTCCCTTTCTGTGGTGAGGGGCCCAAAACTGAACACAGTATCAGGGTGTCGCTGCCCCCAAAAGAGGTTCAGGGCCGGGCTGGGGACAGGCCAAAGGAGGCGGGGCCAGGGCTGTCCCCAGGGTTGGGGCTATTACCCCAGGCCCCACTGTTTGCTGGGCTCCGCAGCAGCATTCGGGCCCAGGGGGCAGGGCGAGGCGGAGAGGGTGTGTAGCTGGAGCTCCGTAGGGCCCCAGCCACATGCCAGCCTCCCCTGGCATGCTGTGCCCTGCCCCGCCCTGCCCCGAGGATGGACTGGCTGGGAGGGAGGCCCACATAGGCCGATTGACCCTGGGCTCCGCCTCTCCAAGGGATGGCCCTGGGCAGGCTGGGAGCAGCCAAGCCCCAGATCCCTAGGCCCAAGAAAGAGGTCACGTTGGCCCAGCAGTGGCTGGGTCTCCGGCCTCCGGGAGACCCAGGGCACTGGCATTAAGACTTGGGGCACAAGCCCCGTGTGCCCAGCGCTAGCGATGCCCCTGCACAGTATTCCAGATGTGGCCTCACCAGTGCCAAACCGAGGGGAATAATAACTTCAATCTGCTGGCAATGCTCCTACTAATGCTGCCCCATGAGCCATTAGCCTTCTTAGCAACAAGGGCACATTGATGACTCATATCTAGCTTCTTGTCCCCTGTAACCCACAGAATCCTTTTCTGTAGAACTGCTGCTTAGCCATTAGCAGTCTTGTTGCACATCTTTGAACTGCTGTGTATGTCTTGTTTCCACTGGAAGTGTTAATAATACAGGATTTCCAAATGTAATACCCATTTTATTTTCTCTAAGAATTAGACTCAAACACTTGAATTTCAAATACATTTATAGATACAATTTAGAGGTGACTAGAAGCTGCAGTAACTATTAGCACCCTTGTTGGCTAGACCCAAGGACTCCATTTCCTCCCTAATGAATGGCTGGATAAGCCAGTGTCAGCTGAGGGCAGGGCTGACTTAATCTTTCTGAGAACAGAAAATACCCTCCCAATTATAATCTCTTTCTGGGATTGCAGATTGGCTGTTCACTACAAGGTGGGATGTCACAGCATTTGCTGAGACATATAGAGCATTTAAGAGGTTGTCATGCTGCTAGCAAGTCAAGCTCTGGTACCTGATCTCATGCTGTTTGGAGAGGCTCACAACTGTGAACTCCTGGATCCCTACATCAGTCCCACCATGGAGTCACAGATAGTCTCCTTTGCCTCTCCAATCTATCTTGTCATGAAGACAAACTGACCTTTGTGATAGAAGGTTATTAAAAACAATAATCACCTGCATCAGGTTTCTCCCAGTTCTAAGAGACCAGTCATTTACCTCAGATCAGTTCATCCTCCAGGGCTCACACAGTTCTGTAATAAACTAGATATGGGTTTATTAGAAAAGAAAAAAGAATGAGAATTATTAAGAGGTTTAAGCAGATAAAATATAACAGGTGAATCAGTTTGTATTTCCAAATGGTAGCAGATACATAATTAGCTATTAAAATAATTGTATTCTTTTTCTCATAATAAACGTGACATATTGCCTTGTCCCTCTGAGTAAGATCTTGCTAGTTTTTTTTCATTTTTTATGTACAACAATAAACTTCCAGTTTCCCAAAAGTATTTCAGGGCTATATAAAATAACTCAGGGGATTTCTGTCTTCTTGTTCAGTTATCCTGTCCTGTCAGAATCCAAAGAGTCCAGAGATGACTGGTTTCTTCTTGAATCCAAATTTATAGCTTTTCCATACAGAAAGCAAGCTTTACCCACATGGGTATTTTGTTTGTTGACAGAATGTGAGAAATGTACATAAAGCCTTTGTCTACACAATGACCACTTACTTTGAAATTAGCATTTTCGATTAAAATTCTTTATTAGCATTTGACAAGATTTGTTGGAGGGGTAATGTATTTATAGGGATATATATCATGTAAATACCTGCCGCTACATTATAATAGGAATACGTAAGTGAAAACAACACACAAGTAACTTTCCCTTATTTTTCATGGATTTCTAACACCTGCACACACGTTTTCATTAGTTTGTAACACTTTGCAGCAGGAGTAAGGAAACTTTTTGATCTGAGGGCCACACTGGGATCTAGATGGATGGAGAGGGGTGGGGGAAGGGGCAAGGCTGGAAGGAGCTGCCATGCTCAAGGGCACTGCCACTGGGCCCACATGGTGAGAGAAGCAGATGATGAGGGAGCAGCTGCTGCACTGTGGCCAGGAGGCCACTGCTAGACCCACGCAGTGGGAGAAGAACAGAGGCTGTACTCCAGCCAGGGTGCTGCTGCTGGGCCCGTGCAGTGAGAGGGGGATGGCACATGGCAACTGCACTCCAAGCCAGTCAGGGTGCCACTGCTGCATGCAGTGAGATGAAAGGGTAGGGCTGGGAGGGGAAAGCAGCTGCGGCACTCCTGCCAGGCCCAGCTGGAGGGCTGGATGAAAGGCTCCCGCAGGCCAGTGCCTACCTTTGCTTTACATTGACACAACAGTTTTGATCTACGATTATTTAATTATTGGGCATAGTCACACACAAGTGAATTGGTCTATGACCTGAACTAGTCTGTCAGTATAAAATATGGACTGGCTACAGAATTTCCGTCATAGAGAAGGATACTAGAGATGTGTCTTTCGTGAGTTCCTTTAATGTACTCCAGCTGCATCCGTTGTATGCTCAGAGGGCTGTCCTCTGTAGAAAGGCAACAAAGAAAGCTCTAAGCCCAATGGCTTGACTGAATGAAGTCCAGACTTTCAACATGTCCCTGCCACCATGCCTGCCTCTTCACACTGACTTCCCATAGCACATTAGGAGCTTGTTTTGGCCCCTCAAGCAAAGAATACTATCTCAAATTTTGATAGAGATTGTCACAGGCATCACCCCAGAAAGATATATACACATTAGAGAAAACATATGGCATCTACTTTCTAACCACACTTAGTTTCATAGAAGACTTTGCAAGGGAAGGCTCCAAAGATGTGGAAATTGAGCTCAGTGACTGACAATGCTAGTTACTAGGTATAAATAACAGGAAACAAGGTAGATCAGAAAAGACATAAGCTCATTCAACAAATATAGGTCTGAGTTGTGCAATACAGGAATGGTGCAACTAGGCAATGGAGACCATCTAAATCTCAACCCAGTCAAATTATTATAATGGTCTGGGTTTTGCAAACTGCTTCACAGGTAAGGAAATGTTATTGCAGGGTCTATCCTTTCACTGGATCTAAGAGAAAAGCCTAGAGTCTTTCCCAGATGACTGTTCCCCAGTCAGGAAAATTTCAGGCAGAAGACTAAATGCATCCAGGATGCTTCTGAAGCCCATCTTCGAAGTCAAGAGACCCCAATTCCTCAAAGACTTTGGGGGAAGAAAATTAAGCTAATACACCAGTGAATCATAACAGAAGGAGGATAAGCACTGATGGATGCAGACAGGACAAACTCCAGAAGGTCAGTGCAGCTGGACATCACTCAATTTGTGCTGATGTCTTGTATGTCTTAAATGGAAAAAAACAAGAAAAAGATATAGGAAAAAAGCTGCAAAGCTTGCTACTTTGCTAATAAGTGCCCTGGAAACTTTTAACTTTACTAAATCAGATCACTGCAAGCCATACCCAATCACTAAAGAAGCACAGAGTATCTTGGGAGCACCCTTTCTGACTGTGGCCAAAGGAACTGTCTTTGGGAACATGTAGACTGTGAAGTGCATGAAATACTCTGGTGGCTGAGAACACTGTGAGCTATAAGAATTCCCAGTTGATCACAACCTCTGCCTGCAAATCTTATAGTGACATTAGATAATTTTCTGCTGTTGCATTACAAAATGAGATTTCTCTATTTCAGGATGTTCCCATTTTTAGAAGAACAGGTCCAAGTGGAAATTCCTCAGGACAGAGAAATCTTTTTTAACAAGCACTGTACCAGAGAATTGCCTGGCATTGTCACGGCACCTAAAGAAAGAGGGTGTTATAATTATTGCTAGCATTGACTGTGTGTTAGACCAGCGGTTCTCAACCACTGTGTCAGGACACATTACTGTCTCAACACACAGCAGTAAGTGTGTCGCAGAGATGGATGGATTCAGCCAAGGGGGAGCGGGCAGGGGGGCTGCTGTGTCCTGTAGGGTCAAGATACACTGCCAAGCATGTTACATCCTGCAAAACATTGAGACCCACTGTGTTAGATCAGTGCTTAACCTGTTGCAGGTTGCTACACACTTGGTGTTATATTGTGACCCTACAAGACACACCAGCCCACTTCCCCCAGGCCAAATCCAGCCGTCTCCCTGGCTCTCCATGACAAACTTACCACTGGGTGGCAACACAGTAATGTGTCTTGACACAGTGCTAGAGAACCACTCTGTTACACAACTCAAATATGTTTGGGGGAGTGTGTGGAATCTATTCAACCCCCCCCAAAATCAGCATGATATGCCAAGTTCCCAACATCCAGTTTCACTGCTCATTTTCCCAAAATAGATTAATTCCTCTGCATTTTTCATTCCTCTTTGAATAGTAATGTTAAAGTACAAGCATCCAGTTTATTCTTGTGGTTACCATATAATGATTCTATAGAATGATTAAAATATCTTGTTGCAAAACTTGGTCCAAAAATAATACACCATTGCCAACATGTGGCTGAATCAATGTTCGCTAGTGTTAGCAATTGATTTTGTCAGGATGCAGGACCCATGACCCATATTTATATAGCTTGGCTTGAATTTAGCACAAGTTCCTAAAGGCCCACAGCAAGATTCTAGCAAGGCATAACAAGTTTAAACAGGATTCAAGCAAGCTGATGATTTGAATTATATAAACACATTTTATAACGAAGATCAGAATGTTAGACTCCAGGAAGAAAAACACAAGGATTCTAACAAGGCAACCAGAGGCTAAATGTAATTTATTTGTGGACTGGCAAGATAACTATAGTATCTTAAAAGTAGGGAATTCATTATAATTAACTATGAAGATAACAATATAGGGTTTTAACTAAGGTTTAAAATCAAAGGTAATGTATCAGTGCAATTGAAACTGGACAGAGATGGTTTCTTTCAGGTCAATGTAGTGGTACAAAGACAAGATACAATTCAGGGCAGAGGTGTGCATTGGATTCCCAACAAGAGATTAAGCTGAAATTGAACAACCCAGAATGCAGTTTTCTCTACTTTCTCAATACATCTTCTGCACGGTTACCTCCAGCCACATGGAGCGGTGGTTCCCAACCTTTTCCTTTATTTAGACCACTGCATTGTCATTGAAAGCTTTTGTGGACTACCATGTAAGCAAGTCATTTTTAACATAGCCTATGGCTGATGGGAATCAAACTTATATATCAAGGGTTATGCAAAACGCAGCTACTTCTACTAATTTACACAAACATATTCCACTCATCACAGTACACTTACCTGCAGTAATCATCTATTCCCTCTACCCTCATGGACTACCTGCAGGATCCTCATGGACCATGGACAACAGGCTGGGAACCACTCACATGGAGCACTGTCCATACATTCACATATATACAGGCACACTTGTTGATAAAATAGGCTAGGAATGTAATATCCTGTGTGCTGTGTCTTGCCTCATTTCTCTTTCAAGGGAGAAATAATTCACTCCTGGGGTCTAGTTTTCTCCAGATAACTCAGAAGCTAGGAAAACATTTTTCTGACTTTATGACTAAGACTTTTCCTGCAGAGGATTGTGGAAGATGATCCAGGGTAGCAATTTATGGGAAATGTGTGAGGAAAGAAGCCAAAGTGAAGCTAACTGGCAAATCAAACTTGTTCTGCTGGACTTGGGCAGAGGTAGGCTGTGTTCAGACGAGAGTTTTATTTTGAAACAACAGCCGTTGTTTCAAAATAAAATTTCTTATGTCCAGAAGATGTTCCGTTATTTTGAAACAATGGGACCCTGTTGTTTCGAAATAATGGCCATTGTTTCAAAACAGTAAAACCTTGAATGAAATTGAAATAGCCATTGTTTCGAAATGGTTGTTTTGAAACAACAGCTTTTGGACGTGTTATTTTGAAATAACCATTATTGAAATAACCATGCTGGGTAGCGGCATGGCCCTGGGAGGGGGCCATGTTGCCATACCTCCCATGGTGCCCCTCTCCTAAAGCAAAATAGCAAGTCCTGTCTTTGGACATGCTATTTCGCTTTGAGCTTTTCCCTTAATTCAAATTAGCTTATTTCAAAATAAGGACTTTATTTCGAAATAATTCAGTTCAAAATAACTTATTTCAAAATAACAGTTTATGTGTGAACATAGCCATAGAGAAATTCTGAAAGCTGGTTATTTTGCTGGAAGGTTTTGCAGTGCTTTTCAATGTATTTTGATAACAAAACAGTTTCGGCAAGATAGCTGATCAGATCAGACACTGGAGACTAAATTCGGAATAAAATAGGACTGAATGTTCCTTTCACATGCATTGGAATTTCATCAGTGTAAAACTTGTATAACCAAAGCAGAATGAGGCCTAATGATTTCCTTCTTATGTTTCTTAGTAATGAGCAGCATTGTTTCTCATATGTATTTGGTTTTACATTCTAATCTTTGATGTTATTAGATGTATTCAAGCCCACAGGGCCTGATGAAATTCATCCCACTGTACTTAAGAAAACAGCTGACGCAATCTTGGAACTCTTAGCAATTATCTTTGAGAACCTTGAGAATGGTCAAATTCCCAGAAGGCTGAAGAAGAGAAATCTTTAAAAGGGAAATAAAGAGGACCAGGGGAACTATAGAGCAGTCAACCTAACTGTATTACTTTGACAGATAATGGAACAAATTATTAAACAATCTATTTTTAAGCATCTGGTATATAATATGGTTATGAGAAATACCCAGCATGTATTTGTCAAGAACACATCATGCCAAACCAACCTAATTTCCTTCTTTGACAAGGTAACTGCCCTAGTTGATAGGACGGAAGCACTTTATGTGTTATATTTTGATTTTAGTAGGCCTTTTGACACAGTCCCACATGACATTCTCATATACAAACTAAAGAAATGTGGTCTGTGCAACTGGTTGAAAGACTATACTTATACTCAGAGTAATTATCAGTGGTTTGTTATCAAACAGGGTATATCTAGTGGGATCCTGCAGGGGGTGGTCCTGGGTCTGAGTACTTTTAATATTTTTAGGAATGAGCTGGATATTAGAGTGGGAGGGATTACAAGCACTTTGGCATAGAAGATTAGAATTCAAAATGATCAAGATGAATTAGAGAACTGATCTGAATTCAAGGCACAACTCAGTAAAGACAAGTGCAAAGTACCTCTTTGGAAGGAAAAAAAAATCAAATGCGTAACTACAAAATCAGGAATAAGTGGCTCAATGGTAATAGCTGCAAAGAAAATGGGGGATTATAATGGAGCACAAATTGAAGAGTCAACAATGTCCTATAACTGCAAAAAAGCTAATATCATTCTGGGATGTATTAATAGGAGTATCATATGCAAGACACAGGAGATAACTGTCTCACTCTGCTTTGCACTGATGAGGCCTCAGCTAAAGTACTGTGGCTAATTCTTTGTGCCACACTTTAAGAAAGATGTGGACAAATTGGAGAGAGTCCAGAGGAGAGAACAAAAATGATAAAAGATTTAGAAAACCAAAAACAATGGGCATGTTTACTGTTGAGAAAAGAAGATTGAGGGGGGGCTATCTCATAACAGTCTCCAACTACGGTAAGGGCTGTTATAAAGATGACAGCGATCAATTATTCTTCCTGTCCACACAATGTAAAACAAGAAGTAATGGACTTGATCTGCAGGAAGGGGGATTCAGATAAAATATTTAGGAATAATTTTCTAATTATATGAATATTTAAGATCCAGAACTGCTTTCCAAGGGATCTTGTGGAATCTTCATCGCTGGAATGATATAAAAACAAATTAGACAAACATGTCTTAGGGATGGTCTAAGTTTACTTGGCCCTGCCACAGCCAAAGATGCTGGCCTTGATGACTTCTCAAGGTCACATCTAGCCCTACATTTCTATGATTCTATTAAAGAATCCAAATAAACAAGTTAATTCTTTCATATTTATAAATAATTAACAAAATGAGGAGTAGTGGATACCAAATTAAGTCACTAAAACTAAAATTTCCCCTCAGATATGCATTTATAGCTTCCACATAGACAATAAAATGGGACTTGCTGGCCTTTATCTAGCCCCTAGTGCAGTGGTTTTCAAATCAGGGGTCAGGGGACCCAGTACTGTGTCACAGAACCTCAGGTACTGGGTCACGGTGCCCCCTGCCATAGTGGGCAAGAGACTTGGAATGCATTGCTGAAAGATGTAAGTGTTGGGTCATTGACATAAATGAGTTTTTTCAACAGGGTCCCGAGGAAAAAAGTTGAAAACCACTGCCCTAGTGGATATTTGGCATCCTCACGAATCCACCATAAAGGATGAAATTACTTATGATCTCTTTTTTAGCATTTAGATTTAAGCAGAAGAGCACTGGCAGAGCAGAGGGGAAACATTAACATATTGTTAGACTCTAAAAGTAAGCGTCCCTCCATCAATTAGAAATGATGACAAATAATAGAACACTCACACTCATTTATGAGGGTGGCTAGGTTATTTACCATGAAAAAATATTTTACAATTCCACAGCACTGTTTTTCCTGATGGGTACCAAAGGACAGGTCTGTAACTATGGTGGGGTGAATGGGGCTTTGCCCCAGGGCCGCTCCATTGAGCCACTCTATTAAAGGGTGTGGTTCCCACCGCTCACCCCCGGTTCCGCTCATTGTAAAGGCCACGATCCAAGCGGAACACGCCCCAGGCGCCAAAATCTCTAGTTACAGTGCTGGCAAAGGATTTCACAAACATAAAGCACCACAGAAATTATCATTTTTGGGCTAGAGAGGTGAAAGCAACATAGAACCATAGAATCATAGGATTAGAAGGCACCTCAGAAGGTCATCTAGTTCAACCCCCCTGCTCAAAGCAGGATGCACCACAACTAAATCATCCCAGCCAGGGTTTTGTGAAGCCATGCCTTATAAATTTCTAAGGTTGGAGATTCCACCACCTCCCTAGGTAACCCATTCCAGTGCTTCACCACCCTCTTTAGTGAAAAAGTTTTTCCCACTATCCAGCCTCTAGACCTCATCCACTGAAACTTGTGACCAGTGCTCCTATTTCTGTCATCTACTACCACTGAGAACATGCACAGAGCACGCTACAGAAAAATGAAGGGAGGCAACATTTTGGCTGACACTGAGAGCAAGCCTCCAACAAAAAAATGCCAAAGGATTATCAATGTTCATGCAAAGTAGACTAGATTAAAAACAAAAAAAAATTCTCCTCTCAAACATTCAGTGTCATCGACTAAATCCTCAATTTGTGTTAACAGCCACAGCTCGATTGACTTCAGATGAGCTACGTTAAGTCACATCAGCTGCTAATCTGGCTCAAAGACTTCCAGAACGTAGGGGGATTGGGGCTGTAAATATTTCCAAGCTTGAGATTTTTGTTTACTGGAGAAAGCAGTTCTCTCTCAAGAGGTTTTTTGTTTTTGTTTTTTTTTTGTTGTTGTTTTTTACTATAAACTACCCCTAAAAAACAAATCAAAACAAAAAAAATGTAATAATGACAATTGTCAATTGAAGTAAGTGTTTGGTTTTCAGAAGACATAAAGACTTTATAAAGAAACATCATCATTCTTATAATAATACTTTAGTTAGAATCTGATGCTGTATTCTAAGCACACACAATTCTTTCAGATTAACTCACTGGTAATACATATTTACCAATTACATTAATTTAAAGACAACGTGGGATGTATGAATGCCTCATTAAATACTGCAAAAAACATAATTTGTTTTCTTGCTGTAAAAGATTAGGCTGATATTGATATAAATGAATATTTTCCTCTTTTGTCAATGCTTCATATGAAAGAGAACTGTGATTAGACTGATATTGTGCCAAATTCATCAAATATTTTGCTGACTAAATCCAAATTATTCCCAAATAAATCATAAGCTTACAAAACATGATTTTAATCACTTTGCAAATTGATAATTTCCAGAATATTGCATTATATAGTAATAAAGCTGTCAAAATGTTCCTTATCTCATACATCATTAGTATTCCTGGTTTCTAGAGACTATATCAATAGAGCAGAACAGTGTAAGACAGAGTTGCCCACTGCTACCTGAACCCAAACAGTTCAGTTTGGGTAGTTTTGTACAGGTTATCATAGTTTCCATAGCATGTTAATTTGCTCTGGTGTTTAGAGGTCCTCCAGTAAAGATGTTTCCTAAAATAAGCTTTGAAATAGGCATTAAAATAAAAATGAACTCAAATATTTCTATTTAAAAGTATGTGTTTTAAAAAGTATTTCTGATCAAAATTCACGACTTACCTTAGTGCATAAACCATAGCCTGTCAAGACCTTATGTGCCTCCTCAGTTTATGAAGGAGTTAATTTGTAAGTTTTGTAGTCTTTATGATTATGAAGAAAATCACTGCAGTCAATGGAGCTACACATTTATAGCAAATGTAAGAGTGTAGGAACCTTTGTTTGAAGATACTGAAGTAAGCAGCGATTTCTGCTTTGAGATACAAGAATGTCGTATCTGGAATAGCCTCTTTCCCTATCTGATTTGCCCCAAATGCTCAAGAAATGTGACAATTGATCCTATTCTCATTAGATCACAGATGTTCCAGATTAGTTTAGTCAACAGTTCAAAGATTTAAAGTAATAAAATATCTTCATAGATCCCTATTTTGTGAGTGGAGTTCAGACCATTAACAGTTACTGATGGATTTCTCTTTGCTGATTTTTAGAACTCGAGCTTCTATGCAAAGATGTTTGGCAGTGAAAAAACTAGTTCAAAACCTCTGCACACATTTGAACAGACAGAAAAACAGATGCATTATCTGCTCAAGAAGCAGGGATTAGCAGTAGTACAGAAAGGGCAGAGGATATGACTGTGTACTCATGCAAAGTTCAAAGATAACATAGGAAATCCTGGACTCGGTCTGTTCAATCTCATACCACATAGCCTGCATGATAATGCTCCAGTAATACAGCTGATTTGGGGACTGATTTTTTTAATGGTATTTAAACACTCAAAGGAAATTTTCAAAAGACCTGAGATTTTCAAAAGATCTGAGACATCTAACTCCCAGGAATCTTCACCTAAACTCTCTTGAAAATCCCATCTGCCTTTTAGTAATCTGCCCATTGATGACCACATTATCATTGGTCATCTTAGATCCATAGCTGTGCATGAACTCATCCTGCAAACTATAGATGGGCTGAATAAATGCTTCTCTAAGAAGCATTATTTTCATGGTGCTTTCCAGCATACAATAGGGTGGTTTCCAGGAGGAGCATGTCACTAACAGAAGCTTCTCCTGAGCTCCACCCCTCTTCCAGCTGACTATGGCACCTCTCCTCCCACAGTGCATAGAATAACAAAAGCACTGAAGGAATGCAGAATGAAGGCTGCTGTTGGTTTGGTTGGAAAAGCATGCAATATGTCTCCTCTCCCCTGCTTCCAGTGTTTCCCAACCACAACTTTGACTAGTGCTGGCGGGTTTGGGATACCTCACACAGCTAGTATTGGGGGAAAGGAGATGGTATGAGGTTTATGGTAAGGTTCCTTTCTTTCATGGTGTGATTTAAAGGGCAAATGTCTCAAGCAATGATTATGTGGATTTCTAGTGTGTTTAATGGCACTTTATTTATGGCACCAATGGAAATTTTAACTCAAAAACATTTTAAACTTGTTAATAGTGAGCATGTCTTATGTCTCAACATGTTTTTATTTGAACTTTTTATTTCTGAAGCTGTAGAGGGTCATCTTCTCCGTACCTTTGTCGGTGGCAGTATGCCATCAGTTCCATTCATTAATCCAGTGATTTGATGCTTTGTAGTTCAACAAGAGATCCCAAAACAGAGTCCAGCATAAATAGGCCTTCCACTCACATTTTAGGGGTTTCCTTTTTTCTCTTTGTCAAAGGAGTTGAGCCTTTGAGCTACAAATCCCTTCTTTAAGGCCCTTCCTCACTTCCTTTTCTGTCAGGGCTTTCTGACATTCCTTGCCCCCTTCATTCCACCAGTTCACCCTAACAGGTGGCACAATTAAGGTGGCTGGCAGGGGAAGCTTGCTTCTTTCCTCTGCCCTGGGTTTGATACAGAGGAGTGTCTGTTCATTCCAGTGTCAATATCCTGCTTCCTACTTGGGGGCTACTTCCTACCACGCATCTCTCCTCTTAGGCCTTCTGCTCCTTGTGGGTTCTGTTCCCAGTTCGCTCCCCATAGAGTACCATCCTCATCCTTAACCTCAGAACTCTGGTGCTGTGCTTCACTCTTCCCCAGAGGGGAGCTCTCACCAGTCCTTCCTCACATTCTAGTCACTAGAGACCCTCTCAGCACAATACTGCTCCTCCGCCATACTAAGAACTAGCTGGCTCTTCAGTTTCCCACAGTAGGTCTGCAGCATCACCAGCTATTATGTCAACTGAGACTTGAACCCCTAAAGGCTAAGCTCGCTCTGCAATGGTAGGTCACAGGTGAAACCAGATGAATAACAAAGGTGTGTGCTGATAAGTTCAGTAATATGGTTATCACAAGTCAAAATGGCCAGTAATACGTAAGGAAATTATTGTATTTAATAAAAACAAGTGTATTTCATAAATCAGTAGTAGAAGAGAGGACTCACAGTGGATGCATCTTCTGTGGGCTGGGTGTGGTGTAGCAGTTCTGTCCTTTCTAGCTCCTTCCCCACCCCTGGCCAACAATTGTTCCAGTCTGTGGTGGTGTACCTATTCTCAATAGGCAGCCCTCCAGCCAGATCACATTTTAGTTGCATACCCATTTGTGCTAAAACAAAATCAAAAAACATAATTCCCAGGTCTTGTATCAGGTCTCTGGTCCCTGGCTCTGAGTTTAGCAGGCCTTACACCACTCTCTCAAGGCTCTGAATTGTCCTTAATCTCCTTATGTCAAGAGGCTTCACTGTTCCTTCCCATGACTGGTAGGGGAACCCAGTCCCACCTTTTACAATGGGATCCAATTTAGAGACCCTAGAATGCACAGCCAACATTTTCTCTCCATCCACTTTTCCCTGGAGCTCTTCTCCTTCCTGAGGGCTCAGCCTTGCAATAGATATGACCAAGCCCATAATCTTTCAAGTTTTCAGCTTTAGAATTTATTGTACAAAAAATACATGAATTTATCTATGTAATTTTAACTGTTTTCACTGAGAGTTCTTTTGGGGAATAGGCACATGGGCCCTTTAAAATCTGTAATTCTGACACAGTTACCCAGAATAAGAAATGAGAATACACACAGCTCATGTTTGCTAAGGAGTGTGATTCTGGGAGATTGATTGCAGCTTTGGATAACATGCATAGAAACAGAAGAGGAGATTTTGCCTTAAATGGATATTGAGAAGCAAAATACAAAAGAGATAAATTCTTACTTTGAGGAAATGTTTGGCTATTAACAATCTTGAATGCTTTGTTCTTTTTCTTAGGACTAGACTATGTACACTACTCTTAATTTTTAAAAAAATCATTTTGTTGGTTTGTTTGACTTTCAACCAAATGATTTTTAGATTTACAATCTATTATTTATATCATTTACAGCTGGCAAGTAAAAGACTCCTATCAAATATTCTATCCTAAGAACGAATCATCATAACTAAGACTTTCAAAATATAGTTTATAAGAAAACAGCATCCAATATTAAAGCAAAATAGATGTCATAAAGATGCATGAAAACAATTGTAAGCATCTCTTAAGGTTTAAGTAAAGGTACAGACCAACTGTAGGACCTTAACATAATAGGACTAAATTATAATAATGTTATCAATAACCATTTTGTGTCAATATAGTGGTTTACCCCCATATTAAAAGGGGCTGAAATCAGAGCTGGGGTGCCATTACACATACCACAACAGTCTGTCATTCCAAACGATGTCAATCTTTTCCTCACTATATTCTCTGACTCTCAGCAAGTCTGCTTTTTGTATTTGTTAGTATGTGGAAAGGATTATACACTTAAACCAATTAGGGGATTGGAAGTGCTTTCCTTCTGTAAGCAGGAAAGCTCATTTACAGATGTTGAATGAGCTAAAAGTGTAATAACAATGTAGCAAGCTTTTTATATACCACTAGAGATAACTAGAACAGTCAGGCACAGAATCTAATCTATTGCATAAGCATTATACAAGAGACATGAACTAGTTCTTTCTTGCAGCAGCAGCATATCTAATCCAAATATACTGCAGGCTACATTTCCTCATATTTTGAGTTAACACAGATTGTATGCATGAAATTATTAGCATAGGTCATATTTAGAGCTCCCATGTTAAAAGAAAATACATTTACAAACTTGTCAGACTAGTAATAGCTCACATTGTAGTTCAACTATACTTGATCTGAAGATTAAAAAAAATAGAATTTTTGCATATTCTTAGTCCTTCAATCCTTAATCAACATAAATATTGACTCAAACATTAAAAAAAACCCTAATAAATACTGTATTAGCAATGGGTGACCTCAAAAGACTTATAGAGGTTTGGCTCTGTTTAGAACTTACCAAAGCTTAGCTGATTATCAGATCTTAGGGTATGTCCACGCTTACAGCAGGGAGCATGGGTAGCCAGACATCCCAAGTAGACAGACTCGTGCTAGTTCTATTCAAGCTGGTACACTAAAAACAGTAGAGTAGATTAGGAAGCACAGGTGGCAGCAAAAGCAAGCTATTTAATACAATCCATTCAAACCCTTAGGTCCATCCTCTGGTGGCTAGCTCATCCCACCATGTCCACACTGCTATCTTTAGCAGGTTAGCTCAAGCAGAGCTAACACATGGGGTATGTCCACACACAAATCGAAATAATGCAGATTATTTCAATTTAAAAGATTGCAGGTCCACGCTACATTTCCTTATATCAAGATAAGGAGTCCCCTTATCTCACAATAAGGAAAGTCATTTTGATATAATAAAACCTAGTATTACATTGAAATGACAGTTAAATCAAAACTGTTATTGTGAAATAATGCTGTGTGGACGTGTTATTTCAATTTCACTGTCATTTCAATTTAACACTTTTGCCTTTCTCCTTCCCAGGGTGCTGTCCTTCTTCTATATATTGGGTGAGGGCATGGCCTTTCTAGGGGGCCATCTTGCCACACCTCCCATGGTGCCCCTCTCCAAGATGGAACTAGCAAGTCCTGTCCATGGTCATCCTACTTTGATTTGAGTTTCTAGTGGGGACATGTTAAATCAGTTTAACTTAAATTGATTTAATGATTTTATAGTGATTTTTTTATTGAATTGATTTTACTTAAATTAATTTAACTGCCTAAGTGTGGACATAGCCATGGTTATCTACTTGGGCTAGAAGGCATGCTTCCAGATGCAGTGTAGACATAGCATTAGAGGCCCAACCCTTTCTACTCCCACTCAGCTTCTGCCAGCACTGGATCTTTTGATGATGTGTTGCCAATATTTTATCATGTCTTGCAGAAATGTTCTCTTTTAACACGCACTAAACCTTGTTCAATGAGGTGCCTATCACACCAAAGAGCAGGGGCAAGGAAATCGTTAAACCATCCCATTTAAACAAAAAGGTTCTCAGACAGACCCAAGCTGAGAAGAAGCACCATCTGGCAAATAAGCATGTTATTAACTTAAATGCTTACACTTCACTCCTGAAACGTAGAGAGTAAAATCTAGGCTCCTTTGAAATCAGGGAGTTTTGTCATTGACATAGCACAAATCAACCAAATTCCCCAGTAACAATTCTTGTAACCAGAAACCAGTCAGAATTGATCATTTTGGCACAGCAACTCCATATGCTGCACAGCTAGGCACAGTATGTATATATATGCAATGCAGTCTGCTCCTCCTGTTTTTTCCCTCCAGTGTATCACTAGATGTCAGGGGAGAGCTCGTTAAGACCTGCTTACATCTATATAAGCCCTAAGATTAGCATCCCTGAGATAATGTAACATGATCTAGAGAGCAGGTATCTTTCCTCAGGGGTAGGAAGAGGTGATCTAAGTGTCCAAAGATGAGATGAACTCCATCTGAGGTAGGAAAATCATATTAACCCTCCCATGAATTTAGTGCAAACTTAACCAAGGAGCTCCAGTATATCACTGGTGTCCCTACATCTAGGAACAGTCAGTAAACCCACAGTAGCTATTTTGATAGAATAATTCATCTGTTGTCCACAACAGGGGTTAGATTGGTAGAGCTACATCTCTCAGAGGTGTGGATTTTTCACAGCCATGAGAGATATAACTATGCTGATATAAGTTTCAATTTTAGACCAGACCTAAAAATCTTAAGCACAATTGCTGCATATAGATTATACTCCCTACAAGCAAACAAATTATTACATCTCAGTGCCAAAATCTTATAATACATGCAAGGTTGTAACTACAGTGGGACAAATGGGGCAAAGCTCCATGCGTGGAATTTTAAAGGGAGCCAGCAGACTCTACCTGGCCCTGAAGAGGAATGTGCCTTCGGCAAATGCACGTTCCTTCTGGAGCCAGGCAGGGGCTGGGGGAACCCTGAACGTGCTAGTGTAGTACCAAAAAGTCACTACACCGGCCGCGCTCTCCGTTGGGGGAGGCACTCCACCTCCTCTGGGTCTCTGGCCACTCTCTCAGCTGCAAGGGTGGGATCCCTGTGCCAGGTCCCTGGCTGCTCTCCTGGCTGTGGGGGAAGGGCCCCCACACTGGGTCCCTGGTTGCTCTCGGCCAGCTGTGGGGGAAGCACCCCCGCACTGGGTCCCTGGCTGCTCTCCTTGCTGCGAGGGAGGCACACCTGCACCGGGTCCCTGTTTGCTCTCACCCAGCTGCAGGGGAGACACCCCTATGCCAGGCCCCTGGCTGCAGGGGAGGCACCCCCCACACACACACTGCTGGGATGAATAGGGCCCTGGACAGGATAGGGGCCGGGGGGGGCGCCCTTGGGACAGCCTGCCCCAGGCACTGAAAGCCCTAGTTACAGCTCTGAATACTTGTATGATAAGCAGTCCTGTGTTTTGTATCTTTGATAATGAAGTAACCAAAGACTAAATGGGAAGCGGCAGGAAGAACACAAAAGAGAGAATAATGCTCCTAATAAAACGATAATAATGGCAACTTCATACTACAGCAATGTGTAAAGGTTGTATTCAAAATCAGGGTCACATTGTGCAAACGCAATAGTAAGAGATAGTCTCTGCTCCAAAGTATGTCCAGTCTACATAGACAAGATGGACAGTGGGTGGTAGAAAAGGAAATGTTTTTTATTTCCATTTTAAAGTAATATTGACACTGTGGTTATGTCCACACTTAAGCAGTTAAATCAATTTAATAAAATCACTATAAAATCATTAAATTGATTTAAGTTAAATTTATTTAACATATCCCCGCTAGAAACTCAAATCAAACTAACATGTGCATGGACAGGACTTGCAAGTTTGATTTAGGAGAGGGGCACCCTGGGAAGTGTGGCAAGATGGCCCCCTAGAAAGGCCAGGCCCTCACCCAATATATAGAAAAAGGACAGCACCCTGGGAAGGAGAAGAGCAAAAGTGTTAGATTGAAATAACATGTCCACACTGCATTATTTTGAAATAATAGTTTTGATTTAACTGTCATTTCAGTATAATACTAGGTTTTATTATATGGAAATGACTTTTCTTATTTCTAAATAAGGAAATGTAGTGTGGACTTGCAATCTTTTAAATTGAAATAATCAGCATTATTTCGATTTAAAGACTAAGTGTGAGTGTACCTGACCATGCCAGCAGGTTCAAAAATTTGGGGGCCTTGGAGGGCAATTACTGCACCAGCGGGGTATGGGATAATCTTTACTGAAAATGGGTATGGGAGTAAAGTGAGCTGTGGGGGGTACGTGTGGCGTGTGCGTATGAAGTTTGTCACAGTGTCTCTGCAATGGAGTGTTGTGGAGTGTTCAACCTCGTGGGGTGCAACGAGTTGGGAGGCAATGGGGGTTCTCTGCTAACTTGACTAACTCACAGTAACTTAAAAAGCATCTCAATACCACATAAGAAGGGGGGGGTGCCACGCAACGATGTACTGCAGAGGTAGAGATGAGTGGAAATCAGCGGGAGAAGTGGGGATTTCAAGGTTGTCAGAGAAAGGAAGGGCAGAAGGGGGTCATGGGAGCAGAAACGGGGCCACGGGAAGTGGCGGAGAGGGAAACTGGAGCCGCTGGAAGTGGCAGAGGGGGTGAAAGAAGCCACGGAGGCAGCAAGGAGGGAGATCGGAACCAGAGCTATGGGAAGCAGCGGAGGGGGTGAAAGGAGCCGCGGAGGCGGCAAGAAGGGAAATCGGAGCCAGAGCCACAGGAAGCAGTGGGGGGGTGAGAGAAGCCACAGAGGTGGCAAGGAGGGAGATCAGAATCAGAACCGTGGGAAGCAGCAGAGGGTGAAAGGAGCTGCGGAGGCGGCAAGGACAGGAGGGAAGGAGCCATGGGAAGCAGTGGAGGGGGTGAAGGAAGCCGCGGAGGCAGCGAGGACAGCAGAAATGGAGCCGCAGAAAGTGGCAGAGAGGGAAACCGGAGCCGCAGGAAGCGGCGGACGAGATGAAAGAAGCTGTGGGAAGTGGCAGAGGGGGTGAAGGAAGCCACGGAGGTGGCAGAGAAGGTGAAGAAAGCCACAGTGACGGCAAGGACAGGAGGGAAATCGGAGCCACGGGAAGTGGTGGAAAGGGAAACCAGAGCCACGGGAAGAGGCGGAGAGGGAAACTGGGACCAAGGGAAGTGGCGGAGAGGGAAACCGGAGCTGTGGGAAGCAGCGGAGGGGGTGAAAGAAGCCACGGAAGCAGCAAGGAGGGAGATCAGAGCCAGGGCCACAGGAAGCGGGGGGGTGAAAGGAGCCATGGAGGCGGTGAGGACAGGAGGGAAGGAGCTGCAGGCAGCGGCGGAGGGGGTGAAGGAAGCCGCAGAGGTGGCAAGGACAGGAGGGAAACCGAAGCAGTGGGGAGGGAAACCGGAGCCATGGGAAGTGGCAGAGAGGGAAACTGGAGCCACAGGAAGCCGCGGAGGTGGCAAGGACAGGTGGGAAGGAGCCGCGGGAAGCGGCGGAGAGGGATGTGGCAGAGGTAGGAGGGGAAAAACAAGAGAGGACAAGGGTGGTTTAGGGGAAAAGTTTATTTAACCCAGGGGAATCACAGAGGGGAAAAGTAAAGGTATTTGGCCAAACAATTCTGAGGGGAACCACTAAACGATACAATGTTACATGCTATCTTAACACTTCTAAGGCAAGTTACACTAAACAATGTTGCAACTCACAATGACACTTAAAACATCTTGAGAGGAGAGGTACAATAATCAATATAAGGCAGCAGCATACAATTGAGGACCCAGGAACTTTCTTAAACAGTGAACAGAAAAAAGGCAGTAAGTTAAGACAAGTAAGGAAAAAACAAACAAGCCTGCTCCTAGGAACGTGGGCTTGGAGAAACTGAAAGAGAGCAGTGGCAAAGTAGCAGCACAAGGTAAGGTAACTTTATTTCAAAGAGAGCTACAGGGGCAGGCTCTTACCGATCCCACCACCAGCAGCAGCAGCAACAGCATTACAGGCAGGAGAGAGAGAAACTCGTTACTCGGCCGGCAGTTCAAACGTGGTATGCTTGGGGAAGAACTCGTGAGCAGAAGGGGTCAGCGTCTGGGTGATCAGGCCAGTCAGGATGTCAGGAATTGTCCTGCCTGATCAGCCCAAACTCTGAGCTTTTAAACTGTGTTTCCCGCCAGTGGCTATGATTGGCCACAATTACAGGTAAGGGGGAAACTCAGGTGGGCATGACTCATGCCTTCACTATTTTCAAGGTCTTGCAATTAGGCAGTGCCCACCTACGCCCGGCCCTGAAAAGATCAATGGGGTGTCAACAGCCATCTAGTTTAGTTTAAGGGGGCCATCTAGTTGAGATGCAGGGGCCATCTGCTCCCCTTAACATACTTAACTGATGGCCCGGGAGGGGCGGCCATCAAATTAACTTAATGAGCAACGGACAATACCCAGTATGTCTTTCCATATAAAGATAAAGAGTCTACCAGAGGAGCTCATTTTTCTCATTTCAAGGCTATCTTTAAATAAAAGATTGGTTGTACAATGGATTAATAGGATTCACTACACAGGAAGCAGGGTCTGTTACCTGTGATTTAAGTATAGCCTCCTTGTTATTACTAGCTAAAAATATGCTAAATTATTAATATCACTCAGGGGAATATCCATCGACATGCCTAAAGAATGAATGTAATTATTCTACAGGATTTGAAAATTAAACAAATGAGCTGCTTTGCAATATATTATACAATGTAGCTAAAGACCATGCAACAAATATGCAATAAGATTAGCCTTGAATGAGGACAAGAGGTTTAAAAAAGAAGGTGCCTCTGAAGGACCTACAGGAATCACACTGTTAGGAAAAGGATTCAACAGCCCTTTTATCACTGTTAAGTCAGTAGGCCCAGTACAGGTCCCATATAAGACAGCAGGAGTCTTAACACTTTTCAATTTGGTTAGAATTGAGCTGAATATGATCACCATATTTTGAGAAATAAGTAGTCTAAAGGCAAACAAAAATTCTAGTGAATTCCTGAGGTGGGATCCTGAAGTGGAGAAACTCTGCCTCTGTTTGTGGAGTGTTTATTCCAGGAACTGACAATAACAGCCCCCTGTCCAATTTTAACTATGGGACTGGGTTACAGAAAAAGACATGGCCTCTCAAACAACTGTACACCAGACCATTCAGGTTTTAATTCACCTTGAATTATATCCTGAATAGGGCCAGCTCTACTGTGAGGCAAGAGACAGACATGGCTTCAGGTGACTTCTTAGGGGCACCTAGCCCTTCTGAAGATCAGGCTGGCTCCTGCCTCTTCAACTCTATCCTAGCAGCTCAGGCCCTCTTAGTCAACCTGCTGCTTAAGTCATGTATGCACAGTGCACTTTAAATCCCTCTGCAGGGAGATGATGGAGATTTATACACTTTGGAAAACTGTTTTCAACCTCCATGAATGAGATGGAGGGGTGCCAAATCAGAATGTGGCTTGGGGTGTCACAACCCCTTGAGCCGTCCCTGATCCTGAAGTAAACAAGGAGTCAGTAGAAAGACTAGAACCTACATGAACCTACATTGTGTTGTGTGCTCAGGACACCTAGCTCCAGTTATGAACAAAGCAGCTTCATTCCATGCCACCTAGAGATTACAGATGAATTTCAAAGACTGCCTTACATATAACATGATGTAATACTATAATGTGGAAATGCCCAAAGCAGTCAAAGCTGTTGGAAGGTCCACATTACAGAGGACAAGAGAAAGCTTCTTCTCAGCAGGTATGTCTACACTGAAAAGATTTTTCAGGATAAGGAGGCTTATCTTGAAAAAAACTTTTCCATGTCTGGGCAGGCATTTGCTTTTTTGAAAAAAGCAGTTCTGTATTTTGAAAAAGCTGAGAGCTTTTTTGAAATCGTTAAACCTGCTTTAATTTTGAAAGAGCAGATCTTTTGAAACAGTTATTTCAAAAAAAGCCATTCCAGGATATGGAAATTTCAGTATGCCAGGGGGAAGCGGCACTCCTGGTTCCCTGACTGCCCAGTGGGGAGCACAATCCTGCCGGTGTTCCCTGGCTGCCCTGGCAGGGAGCGCAGCCCCACCAGGGTTCCTGGCTGCCCCTGCTGCAGAGCGCAGCCCTGCTTGGGTTCCCTGGCTGCCCTGGAGGGGGCATCTCTCCCCAGGTGGGGAAACCTGTCTGGGGGGGGATCTATTTTGAATTAGAGAGTCTAATGTAGACTCTGACTTGAAATACTAATTCCTGCTTTATTTCAAAAAAGGAGTCTCATGAAGATGCACTTTTTTGAATTTATTATTTTGAGATAATATCAGAAAAGTTATTTTGAAATAGCTATTTCAAAATAACTTTGCCAATGTAGGTATCGCTTATATGTAGTCAATTAGGATTCCTGGAATTTGCTACTGTACCAGTAATAAAGAATTACCATCGATGACGGTCACACAGTTAATTGTGTTGGCATTGTGGACATTAATGGGAGGCAAGTTTTGAAGTAGTTATAAAGGATTTTATTTTTCTAGTAAGTTTAGAGCTAAGTGCAGGGGCGTCGCTAGCGTTGGGCACGCCGGGGCATGTGCCCCGGGTCCCAACGCCAATGCCCCGGATCTCCGGCCCAATCGGGCCAGGGATCCGGGGCCTGATCCCCGGCCGGCTGCAGCCGCGGTGGCCCTGTCCCCAGCCAGGGATCTGGGGCCTGGCTGGCCGCCCGGCAGGCCCCACTCCTGGCCAGGGACAGGGCCAGGGGGAGGCCGTGCCGCCGCGGGCGGCTAGGCTGTGGTGGGGCCGGGCCAGCGCCCACGGGCCCAGATCCCTGGCCAGGGACAGGGCTGCCGCGGCCACTGGTGGCCAGGCCCTGGAACCCCGGCTGGGGATCCCGGGCCTGGCTGGCCGCCCGCAGCAGCCCCGTCCCCCACTAGGGATCTGGGGCCTAGCCACCGGCAGCCACGGTGGCCCCATCCCCAGCCGGGGATCGGGGGCCACGGGCCCAGGCCTGGCCTCCAGCAGCTGCTTCTGGCCAGCCCGTGCCATGGCCTAGCTGTCCGTGATGGCGCGGCCTCCCCAACCCTATCCCTGGCCAGGGGGCAGGGCCTTCCGGCTGGGGGCAGGGCCTGCCCGCTGGGGGCAGGGGCTGGGCCAGTGCCCGGGCCAGTGCCCGGGCCAGTGCCCCAGGTCCCTCCCCGCCCCAGCACCACCTCTGGCTAAGTGCATGATCATTGATACTTCAGAGATCCTAAGATGAGGAGATTAGCAAGGTCTGGTTGTGCTTCATTAAGCATAGTAAAGCGTACTTACCCCAAGTACCAGAGACAAATACTGTAAGAGTAAATAAAAAGGGATTAATAGATATGATAGACTTAGCAGGTTCCTGCTGCCTCTACTCTGTGTGAAGTTATTCCTGTGTGATCAAATTGTGAAAATAAATCCAAAGGGATTGTTTAGCCTAGTTATTACCTCTCATAAAGTAAATCTTTATTAAGAGTACTCATACAGGGCCAGCCCAGCCACTTGAACAGAGAACATCATTCTGAGATACAGTGGCTTGAGTACAAGCTGAGAACTCTCAGATTCAGACTGTGGGAATTTGTATTAGCCAAAATTGCCTATTATAGTCTCAACATATGCTCTGTTTTCAAGCAGGCCTATCACCAGTACTGAGCGTCAGTCTAAAATAAAAAAACAAAAAACAAAACAAAAAAAACATTCTCAGCCACAGTATTTGATTAATAATATAACTCAACACAAATTCCACTTGGACTTCAACTTCACATGATGTAAGAGGCCTGAAAGAATTACGGATGTTATGTGCCAAGAGAAACAAGATGAAAATGTCCATGGATTGCTTTTAAAATAATAAAATCCTTGAGTGCCCTAAGGTCCACTCCCCTGCACAGCCTGTGTAGGAATGGAGCTGTTTAGACCACAGAGAAGTTCTGCAAAATTATTGCCTCCCAAGTGCCCTCAACCACTACCACACAGCTGCTGGAAGGCCCGCTGTAGCAAAACACATAGTCTTCCAAATTAGTGATTGTGGAAAGGTCACAAGGAAGGTGGAGTCAGGGATAGCTGTTCTCCATTGGATACTCCCATTCAAAAGCACTCTACATTATGGGGCAAATTTCAGTAGCATAATGTTGCTCAGTGCATTAGTGAAAGAAATTGTAGCAGTTTCATATTACATGCACGTGCACCTGCACAGGAAAAGGTCATGCACAGCCACTGCCGGCTGACCAACAGCAGTATATTCAATTAGCCAACTTTGCTGAGTTGATGGGCATATGGTGAGGGCATAGGAAGCTTGTATGAGCCAGACACTGACTATCAGGCCAAGCAGAAACAGGATGTCAAAGTTCCTGAATTCCTACAATCCTGTTAATCTGCTTCCTAGTTCATGCATTTAAGATTTGTCAGAGAACAAGGTCAGTTCACAGAATTCAGAATCACAAAAGCTCTGGGCTTGCTCATATACTCAAGTGATGTCATTGCCAGAGTTGGTAATTGGATAATTTTACACCCTATGCCACTCTGCCTTGTTTATGTGACGTGTAGTGACAATGCTCATGATTCAAATGGAAACAGTTCAGCAGGACCAGACACTCAGGGGAGCCTGGGATACATACTACAGTGACAAGGAAGTTATATAATCTTAAATTAGAAATGTTCTGTCTAGCCATGCAGTCTATTTCCCTGCCAGTGCAGGATTGTTCTCCATAATGCCACACTTTGTTATTTTTTTTACTGTCACCCATTACCTCACTAACTGCTGTAAAGTTAAGATGCAAGTTTCACCTACCTAGACTGTATCTTAGTGGAGTAACAAACTACATAGGTTGACCAGTTTTCAAATGATTTGATGAAACATTAAAAACTTCCTGGAAAGTGAGGATAGTAAATGAAATTTGCCAAGAGAAATTAAAACAAATTCTCATTCTAGAGAAAAAGGACTTCCCATGGAGAAGCAAAATGTAGTGATGGAGTGTAGCCTCCCTCTGAGATTGACTGCTCCTGGTAGAAGCCAAGGAAGCCATGCACATCACACCTGAAGCAGAGGGGCTGAGCCAGAACAGGAAGTATAAATGTAAGGGGACTGATAGCCCCTTACTGAGACAGAATGAGCCTTTTGATTGGCTACTCCCCCTTGGAAGCAGGACTCTGAAACAGACAGCCCCAGGGCCAGTGGGAGAGGCCAGTGTCCCAGGATGGCCTGATTGATTGAGAGTGCTCCCCTGCCCCTGAGCTGAAACTTCAGGCTGGACATGCCTAGGCAAGCCAGAGTGTGTGTGGGGATGAGCTAAGGAGGAAGCACTGAGCAGCCAGCAGCTGGGAGCCAGGCAAGGGAGCTGGGCTGAGTTGATTTCTGCGGAGCAGACCCACAGCAGCTGGACCAGCAGAGAGCCAAGCAGAGCTGGAGCTGGAGTTGTCTGGAGCTGGGTGCAGGAGGCCAGAGAAGGAGCCAAGGAGCTGATCTGACCTGTGCAGACGCATAGCAGCAGAATCAGCCAAGGGGCTGATCTGGTCTGTGCAGACAGCAGGAGGACCAGAGGAGCCCGAGGAGCACCCCAGAGAACCACACGGAACCCAAGCAGTGGCTGAGAGCCAAAGCTGCAGCCATCTGGGGCTGGGTGTGGTGAACAGCTCAGGAACAGTGAAGGGGGGCTGATGCTGGGAAGAAGGGCCCTGCCACTGGAGCTTGGGGATGTGTGGCCACAGTCAGAGCCTGCATCTGGCCCCCTGCAGCATCCAGTCGCAGCCAGACCTGGGCAGAGGGTTTGCAACATGGAGAACAGACTGTGAGACTGTTCCTCAGGCCCCAGAGACTCTGTTTGTAGTGTCCCCATGCCAGGCGGTGGCACTGGGGGTTTACTGTTCACCTTTTTCCACTTTTCTCTATTTTCTTATTGGGTTATTTTTTATTTCTGTGTGCTTAAATAAATTGTGTATAGTGTACATAGTGACTGGTGGGCCAGAAGAGTGGTCAGTGCGGTTAGCACCCCGGAGTGGGGACACCCTAGCCCTGTCCTGAGAGACCACGATAAGAGTGGGGGTCGAGCCCCAGAAATTCTGGGGCCCAGCCTTGTCAGGGTTACAGGGACTCCTCCACACAGGAGATTGGGAGGGGAGCCTTTGAGGTCAGGCAGACCTTGGGGTAAGGAAGTGGGAGCAGGGACTCAGATCCTTTTGCCACCCACCTTCACCGGGGTGGTATACAAGCCTGGGAAGTTCCCCACAATAGCGGGTCTGTCCGCTGCTTACATAATGGCTGGCCTTACAGCTCAGTCAGTGCTCAGCCAATGAAGAAGGAAATCTCCTGCCTGGTGCTGAAGAGAAAAGTGAGCAAGGATTCCCCTGATCCACCTGAGCAGTGGGATAACCCTGGCATGCTTGGTCTGCCACTGGTGATGTAGCCTGAGGAGGCAGATGATGATCCTGGCCACAGGTACATAGGCACATCAGAGGAGGAAGTAGTCAGGGGTAGCCTGTTTAAATCCAGCTGGGCTTGAGCTTAAGCACCTGCCAGTGAGTTTCAACTGGAGCCCTGCTGATCCAGTTGCAGATCGCTCTGCCACTGTTAGGGTCCTGAGCTGGGATGCAGTGGAGTCAGGAGAGTCTACGGCTACATCTACACTCAGCATTTCAATTTGAATTACTGAATTCAAATTGACCGATTCGAATTTAATTCGCATTCAGTCAATTCGAATTGACATGGCCACACTAGAAAATCCCATTTGAATTAGCATGTCCAGGAACAGGACTTGCCAATTCGAATTGGAGTGGGGGCATCATGGGAGGTGTGGCAAGATGGCTGCCAAAAAGGGCCACTGCCACAGCCAATCATATAAAAGTGGGAAGTTGCCTTGAGCCCCATGCCCATTTTGGCTCGCAAGAGGCAGAGCGAGCAGGTTATGGACCAAGCCCAGCTCCCGCAGCTTGCCACTGAGGTGCCCAGCACCTGCACAACACTGACCAGTGCTCTGGTTGTCTCGAGCACGGTCTTATTGGACCCTGGCTGCATGGAGGCAGGCACCAGGAGTGCCACCGTACTGGCCCTGCCTGCTGCTGCAGCCACGCTGCTGCCCTCCATGCCCCGTCGCTTCTGGGCATGGGAAACCAGTGGCAACTGGTGGCACCGCATCATCCTGACCACCTGGGATGACGAGCAATGGAGGCAGAACTTCCACATGAAGAGAAAGATATTCCAGGAGCTGGTCCATGAGCTGGCCCCACAGCTGCAGAGGATGGACACCCATCTCAGACATGCTGTGCTTGTGGACAAAAGAGTATCCATTGCCTTGTGGAAGATGGCTAACCCGGACACCCACCGGTCAGTGGCACACCAGTTCAGGGTTAGGAAGGCCACTGTGGGGGCTATTGTCCTGCAGGTCAGCAGGGCAATTAACATGGTCCTGCTACCCTGCCTGATCACTCCCAGGAACCTGCAAGAGACCCTGGACGGACTCCACACCCTCAGATTTCCCAACTGCGCAGGCATCCTCAATGCCACCCATATCCCCGTCTGAGCCCAACTGCACCGAAGTGCGGAGTACCGGAACTGCAAGGGCTAATTCTCCTTGCTTCTGCAGGCCCTGGTTGATCACCAGGGCCTCTTCACAAATGTGTACATCGGCTGGCCGGGGAGGGTGCGCGATGCCCATGTGCTGCAGAACTCACTGCACAGATGAATGCAGGTGGGCACCTTCCTCCCGCAACATGACATGCCTGTCAGGGACGTGCAGGTGCCCCTCCTTCTGGTGGGGGATGCTGCATACCCTATCTTGCCGTGGCTTATGAGGCCATTCACAGGCCACTTCAATCCAGACAAGGAGGTTTTTAACAGAAGACTGAACAACTGTTGCCAGCTAGTGGAGCGCACATTTCGGAGTTCAAAGCCAGATGGTGGTGCTTTTTAACGCACCTCCACCTTGCAGAGGACAGTATCCCAGAGGTCATCGGTGCCTGTGTCACCCTAGATAACCTCTGTGAACTGTGGGGTGACAGAGACCCAACCCTCCGGGAGGCTGAGGCCAAACAACTCTGTGCAAGTTTCCAGCAGCCAGCAGCAAGGCAGCAGCCGGAGCAGGCCCAGCGAAGAGCACATGTCATCCAGGAGGCACTCAAGGACATGTTCCTGGCGGAGGATGTAGAGTTTTAAGGGGAATTATAATCCAATAAGGAGGACAACATATTCACAGCTGTATCAGAAGTCTTTATTGAAGAGAACTGAGAGAGAAAAGAGAAGACAGACAGGTTTTCCTAGCACCTAAACGACTCTCCCATTTATCACTATGACAACCCCAATGACCCTAGATAGTCCAAAACACCACATATTCCTCCCCCTCTAATGAACACCCCCCCCCCACCGAATAAAACCCTCCCCCCCCCAGAAAGAATAAGAACTAAACTAGGAGATGAGGGTAGACTGCCCCACCTCCGGCAAACCCCCGGGGAATTATTCTGCCCCATGATGAGGGGGTCACCACTAGCTAAAGATCCAACCGATTAGGAGGCCTTCTGTCGCGAGGTGGATTACGGCGAACTTCTGGTATGCCCACCCCACAAGGTGGTATTGGTGGTGGTGGGATCACAGGTACTGGGGAAGTCACCGGAACCAGAGAGGATGTTGTGTCCGGTTGGTTCAGGGAGGCTGAAGGCGTTGAAGGGGTGGCTGGAGCAGGAGAGACAGAAACAGTCGTTTCATGCTCTGATGTTGTATCATCAGAAAGGGTGAAATCAGATATGTCTGCTGGAGATGCATCTTCTGGGTGGATATGACGGAGAAGCAGCTGATCTACATACCGTTGCCAAACTAGGCCACTCGCTGTCTGGACAGAGTAGGAAACAGGTCCTGTCTGGGCAATGACCGTTGCTGGGACCCATTTAGCTCCTGAAGTGTAGTTTCGAGCAAGAACTGGCTATCCAATACCAAAGGTCCGGCCCTTTGTTCTTGGTGAACGTCTGCTGACCTGGTCCTGCTGTTGGCGTTGAACCACTTGCCGTGTGTCTCGTGGTTGCAACAAATCAAAGCAAGAGCGCAACTGCCGTCCCATCATAAGAAAAGCTGGAGATGCCTTAGTTCTAGCCTGTGGAGTATTTCTGTAGGACAACAAGAAGTTGTCCAGACACTTATGAAGAGGAGAACGTCCCTTTGCGGATTTTAGAGCTTGCTTTATAGTCTGTACAAACCTTTCAGCAAGTCCATTGGTGGAAGGATGATACGGTGCTGACCTGATATGATATATTCCATTGGCCTTCATAAAAGTTTCAAAATCCTGAGAAATGAATTGTGGTCCATTGTCGCTCACCAGCTGTTCTGGAAGACCGTAACGACTAAAAAAGCCACGCAGGGTCTGAATAGTGGCTTCTGTAGTAGTGGACCACATTATAGAGACTTCTGGCCATTTGGAATGGGCATCCACAGCAATCAGAAACATACATCCTTCAAACGGGCCAGTAAAATCAACATGGATACGTTGCCATGGCTTTTCAGGCCAATCCCATGGGTGAAGAGGTGCCAACTGCGGTGTGTTCCGGACGCTCTGGCACGAGGTACAAGCTCTAGCCATTTCTTCAATGGCCCTGTCTAAGCCCGGCCACCAGAAATAGCTCCGTGCAATTTCTTTCATGCGCACTATGCCGCAGTGACTTGAATGGAGCTGTTCCAACAAACGTGGTCTTAATGAAGGTGGGATAATGACACGCATACCCCACAACAAACACCCAGATTGGGTCGATAACTCTGTCCTCCTAGACACATAGGGGCGGAGGTCAGGAGAGACCTGAGAGTCAGGTAAGAATGTTCCATGCATCACGAAATCCATAACTCGTGAGAGTACTGGGTCAACCCATGTTGCTTTCTTCACTTGAGTAGCCGTGACAGGTGTGTTTTCCACCTGTTCAAAGTAAAAGATTCCTTCCTGGCCCTCATCCTGCGGGTGTGCCGGTAAGGGTAGCCTTGAAAGGCCATCAGCATTGCAATGCAAAGAGGATTGCCTGTACTTGATTTCATATGTGTATCCAGAAAGTATCAATGCCCATCGTTGCATCCGACTAGCAGCCAAATGTGGGATGCCTGTGTGTGGCCCCAAAATTGATGTCAGGGGTCGATGGTCAGTGAGAAGTGTGAACTTCTTTCCCCACAGGTACTGGTGAAATTTCCAAACGCCAAAAACAATGCCCAGTGCTTTGTGTTCGATTTGGGCATAGTTAGTTTCGGCCTTGGTCAAGGAGCCTGAAGCAAAAGCAATAGGCCTCTCTTCAACAGAAGGCATAATATGTGACAATACAGCTCCAAATCCATAAGGGGAGGCATCACAAGCCAACTGTAGGGGCAAGGATGGGTCAAACTGTGTCAGAACCTTAGAGTTTACCAGTGAGTGTTTAGCTTCATTAAACGCAATATCACAGGCTTCGGTCCAGTTCCAGGCCTTTTTCAGCCCCAGAAGCTCATGTAGGGGTTTCAGGAGTGTCGCTAATAGTGGAATAAACTTGCCATAATAGTTTAATAAGCCTAAAAAAGAGCGAAGTTGGCTTACGTTCTGAGGTAGTGGAGCATCCACAATAGCCTTAACCTTGGCTGGAGACTTATGGAGACCATCAGCATCAATTATATGTCCTAAATATTCAACTGAGGGCTGGAAAAACTTACATTTGTCTCGGT
Source organism: Podocnemis expansa (assembly GCA_007922195.1). Lineage (NCBI taxonomy): Eukaryota > Metazoa > Chordata > Testudines > Podocnemididae > Podocnemis > Podocnemis expansa. Next base: position 3,747,463 of record ML681996.1, read on the forward strand.
GAACACGCAGACCATACTCTTCCAGTCTTTGCAGAGTAGCTTCCAAGTTCGTGAGGTGTTCCTCCTCATTTTTGCCCGTGACCAGGATGTCATCCAGATAGCACTGTACTCCGGATAAACCACTCAAAATCTGATCCATTGCGCTTTGGAACAAAGCTGGGGCTGAAGTAATGCCGAAAGGTAAACGACAGTATCTCTACAACCCCTTATGTGTTACAATTGTCAACAATTCTTGAGATTCTTCTTCAACATGCATCTGTAAGTACGCTTGACTCAAATCAATCTTGCTAAATTTTTGTCCTCCAGCCAAACCTGCAAAGATGTCCTCAATGCGGGGAAGAGGATATTGTTCTGCACATAACACTGGGTTGACAGTGACCTTGAAATCTCCACAAATCCAAATGGAGCCATCCTTCTTCACTATTGGGACAATGGGTGTCGCCCACTGGCTGTGAGTAACTGGCACCAAGACTCCCTCTTTGACTAACCGCTCCAAGTTTTCTTCCACCTTGGGTCTGATGGCAAATGGCACCATCCTGGCCTTCAAACATTTTGGTCGGCAATCAGGCTTTAGATTTAAGTTCACAGTGATTCCCTTCATACTGCCTAAGTCTTCACCAAAAACAGCAGCATGTTTCGTTAGTATTGCTGCTAGATTCATTTCTTCTTTAGTCAATTGATGCACTTGTGACCAATCGAGTTGGATTTTCCTGATCCAAGATCTTCCCATTAGGGCTGGGTAATTCCCCTTTACCACAAACAGTGGTAGCTTTGTGGTCTGTCCATTGAGTTCTACTTTCACATCAATAGTACCCAACAGGGGAACAGTCTCTCCAGTATATGTGTCCAAAACGACTACTGTCGGCTTAAGTGGCAGATGTCTAAAGTCCTTCTCATACACAAGATTAGAAACTAATGAAACTGCTGCGCCAGTGTCCAGTTCCATGCGTGTAGGTTTGCCTTCTAACACAGGTGTTACCCAGAATTTACAAGGGCCAGCTGTTATAGACAAAACATGGATGGAATCTTCATCTTCCAATTGGGTATCACTATGATCACCAGTATTCTGCTCTACTGCATGCAGAATTTCCCTCTTAGTCCGCCAACCCAACGGCCCATTTTTGTCAGGTCTGCCACTTCTGTTCGGCTCACCCTTCCTTTGTTTGCAGGCACGTTCAATGTGCCCTCTCTTACCACATTGTCGACACAGTAGTTCTTTAAACCGGCACTCTGATGCGAGGTGGTCCTGCTTCCCACACCGGTAACATTCTTGTCTCCCCCGTGCCCTGGGAGCAGATTGTAGGGATACTTTACGGACACTGACCCCGATCTGTTGCATGTCTTGGATGACGCGTTCCATGGAGACTGCAATTTCCACAGCCTTCTGCAAGGTGAGTTGACCTTCAGTCAATAGGTGTTTTCGTGTTGATTCACTGTGCAGGCCACACACCAGCCTGTCACGCAGCATTTCCTCTAACATGTTCTTGAAGTCACAGTGTGCTGCCAGCTTCCGCAGAGCTGCTACAAATTGTACAACTGATTCACCTTCCTCTTGGTTCCTTTGGTAGAACCTATACCTCTCTGCGATTATTAGTGGCTTTGGGGAAAAATGTGCTCCCAGAACTTCCACTAGGTCCCTGTAAGGTTTCTTCTCTGGCTTCTCCGGATAAAGCAAATCACATAGCAAATTATAAGTCTTAACTCCAATGACTGTTAGAAAAACTGGTACCTTCTTCTCATCAGTTATGTTGTTTGCTATTACAAAATTTTGAAATCGGGCTGTATATGTCTGCCACGAATCTGCCGAACAATCATATGCTTCAAAGGGGGTAGTAAGTAAAGCCATGATGCCCTCTTGTGGTTATTGTTTGTCTCTTCCCTTAACAGCAGGCAGATCAGCTTTCAGAATAGCCAGCCAGCCTTATCTCTTCCCTGTACTTAACAACAGGCAGATCAGCTTTCAGATTAGCCAGCTAGCCCTTAGGCAAACAAATCAGCTTTCATAGCTACCACCCAACCCCCATGCAAGCAGTAAAATAAAGTTTTGCTTCTTACATTGTATTCTGGTTTTCCAAAGTTGCCAGGATTGTTAAGGATAGCTACTCCATCACATATCCCATCCTCTGTCACCAGATGTAGAGTTTTAAGGGGAATTATAATCCAATAAGGAGGACAACATATTCACAGCTGTATCAGAAGTCTTTATTGAAGAGAACTGAGAGAGAAAGAGAAGACAGAGAGGTTTTCCTAGCACCTAAACGACTCTCCCATTTATCACTATGACAACCCCAATGACCCTAGATAGTCCAAAACACCACAGAGGAGTCCTGACAACCCAGCCCTGCCACCTGACATCCTCACCAGCTCCACCCCAGACATGCCTCCCCCACACACCTGCACCACCCAACCCCCCCATCCTGAAATCAATAAACACAGAAATGAAATAAGTGTCTAGAAAATATTTATTTAAAAGGGAAAGGGACAAAACCAGGGGATATGGGGGAGATGTGGGGACATAGGGGATAAAAGAGGGAATGTGGGGGAGAACTGGGGACTTGGGGGACAAAACAGGATGTGGGGGAGAACTGGCAATTTAGGGGACAAATCAGGGGTCAGGAGGGAGTGCGGGGTAGGTGTTTTCCACGGCACACGCAGCACCCACGCCAGGTGCAGGGGCGCCGTGGTCAGAGACCATGGGGGTCCTCTTCAGTGGGGTTGGGGGATGCTGGCCCAGCAAAGTGGTCTACCAGCCACCATAGTGCGGTCCCGGTGCCCTGTAGGGCCACAGCAATTGCTACAAGGGTCTGACTCTGGCACTCTTGAGCCACTGTGCAGCGTTCTTCGAGCTCCACAGCCCTCTTGAGCAGGCACAGAACAGCTGCTTGGTTGGCCAGCACCTGGCCCCGCCAAGCCCGGACACTCTCCTCAGCCTCCTGGCCCTGTGGACAAGGTCCTGGAGGAAGTCATCACAGGACTGACGTGCTCTCCTTCTCTGCCGGCTGGTAGGTGGTGGGCTCCCTGCAGCACAGCATCTGTCCACAGTGCGAGCTGGTGGAGGAAGGGGGAGAGAACAGGGTTACTCCCATGGGGCTACATTGCTGCCACTCTCTGCAGCCTAACAGCAGCAAACACCCAGGTCAAAACTGTCCCCTTGCCCCCCTTCATTTACTGTAGCAAGGGGCCCCCAAGGAATGAGCAGCCGTGCTGCTTGGGGTGGATTCACTGTTGTGCCCATAGTGCCATGCAACACTGAGCCCGACACAGCTTCCAGGCATTGCCAGGCACCATGTGCCAGGGGCCAAAGTTACACATGGCCTAACCTTTATATTGCCATGTAAGGTTCCCCTAGCTGCAAGCTCACAGGCTCCCATGCCGGCTGACTGTGCTTGCCCGCCACCCCAGTATTCCGCTGTGGTCATCCCCATGGGATGGCCTCTGTGAGTGCCCCAGGGCTGGGACCCTGCGTGTCCCATGGCTCTGTCCCCTCCCCGCATGTGTCATGGGCAGGTGCAGCCGTGCCCACATGGAGGAAGGAAGACTTACACCCAGGTTGTGGCATTGTCCTGCGGCATTCTCCAGCTGGATCCTCTGCTGGGGTGGCTCCCTCCTCCTGCGCCTCCAGGGTGATAGCAGCCTCCTTGGTGACGGTGAAGAGCTCAGGGCTGGTGGCTGGGGTGTGGGCGGATGGTGACCCCACTGCTGGACTGCAGACATCAACATCTGCATCCTCCCCCTCCTCTGGGGTGGACTGAGTATGCACACGTGAGCTCTCCAGTGTGCTGCTGGGCAGCCCGAATGGCTCCTCGGGAAGTACGGGCATGTGGCTCCCTGCTCTGACCCCTGCTGGAGCCGCCTGGCCTCCCAGACCCGAGCATAGTCCTGCCAGAGTGACTTGATTTTTATTCTGACCTGCTCTGTGGTCTGGGGGTGCCCTGGGCAGTCAGAGCCTTCGCAGTCTCCTTGTACATAGGCTGGTTGTGGCAAGTTGCCCGCAACTGGGAGAGGATGTCCTCTACCCCCATATGAATAGGAGGCAGAGGACCTCCTGATGCCCCAAGATTGATGTCCTGCAGCTGCCCTGGGTGGTGGCACGTGCCTGAGCCATAGCAACTGCCTGCCACGTGCTTTTTGGTGCACAGGCTGTCAGCAAGGCTGTGGTGGGGGCACTGTGCCTGTGAGCACTTCCCCTTCCTGGTGCCAAGCACCATGGGAAGGAGAAGGGCAAAACGTGGTCAATTCAAAGTGAGTAATTCAAACTGACATGGCCACACTGTGTCAATTCAAATTACTCACTTTGAATTGACAGACTTCGATGGAAAAGCAGGTTTGACAAATTTGAACTCTGCTTTCTTCAATTCGAACTGAGGAGTGCCTCAATTCGAATTGAGGAAAGCGGGCACGTCCATGCACTTAATTGAATTCGAATTGATGACAATCAATTCAAATTCACCTGTAAGTGTAGACACACCTTACATCTCCCACCCCAAACCTGGGACAACAGTCTCACTGTAGCCTGTGAAGACTCCCAGGTGTATAACTATTTACTTGTCCTGCCCTTCCTGAGAGTCAGACCCAATTTGCTTACCCCACTGAGGGCATAAGGCACTAGGCTGCTCTGCTGCCCCACCCTGCCTTAGGGCCCAGGGCAATAGACTGTAAAAAGCTGATCCCTTGCCAAAAGCTTGCCCGCAAAGGAGTGGCCAGGAGGAGGCGTGGCCTCTCTCTGAGAACGAGAGGAAGGAACAGGCCACCTCCTACACTCAGAGCGTCCCTGTACTTCTTCAAGGACTATACAGGGGACTTCAATTTTCAGTGAAGTTCACAGGGCAGCTTTCAATAACATTCAATTCACTAAAAAAGAGGCAAACACCTTTTAAAATAAAAGGCCTATGTACAAAAACAAAACTTGTCAGGTGGCTTATGTAATAAAATGAAGACAGTAATAACAGTCATACGCTCCTGTCCAGTGACAGTACATAGTGACAATGTCTGCAGTATATTTCGATGGAAACAGACAGCAAACTGACCCCATGAGTGAAAAGTGCCTAAGTGACAACATGCAGCAGTAAAGCTGGAGTGTAGCTCATCTACAGGAGACCTGAGTTGTCTGCAATGGGGACATCATTACGATGGGAAAAATGAGGATCAAACCCAGCATAGAATCTGGCTGTGATGATTTTGTTGGCATTTGTCCTGCTTTCAGCAGGGGTTGGACTAGATGACCTCCTGAGGCCCCTTCCAACCCTAATATGATACAATTCTGTCATCACACAAGGCAAGTTACAATGCTTGTTTTTCAAGTCTTCATCCCATCTTTTTTCCCTCTATTTGCCAGCACTGCACCATTTTTCCAAAAGAGAGGAACATGTGGTTCTTATGTTTTATAAATGTACTTTTCTCCAGAATGATTCTGAAGTACTTTATAGTGTATATAAACAGCACTGACTGTTTTGACAACCAAACCAAGGCAAGCATGTTCGTAGAAATGTGTGACAACTATTTAATAGTGCTATCAACACTATACAACAGATAGGATAGGAAGTGAAGAAAAATAATTTTGCATAAGCAAAGTATACATGTCCAGAATGGAATCTGATCAGGAGACCAGAGGCCAAACAGTCTTACTCTTTCAGAAAGAGTTATAAGATTGTTACTGACCAAAAGTCAGCAGAGCTTGAGTTTTACGCCTCACCCAAGACATTAACCAAGATATTAATCATTATTGTTTACTGTTGTGGCAAGGTACCTCCTTTGTCTCAACTTCTGTATTTCTCCCACTAGCAACAGAGAGAGGGGAGGTGTCCTGGAGTAAATCATTTCTACTCCAGAGGTTTTTAATTCTTCTGTTTGGTTTATTTTTTCCAATGTGTGAAGGTAGGCCACAGTGCAGGCTCGAGTAGGGGCCTATCTACACATGGGGTACATCTACCCTAGAGTCTCAAGTCAACTTAAGAAAAATTAAGTCGACCTACAGACTCCTGCGGCCACACTGGGCTTTTATTAAGTTGAATTAAGTGCTTTCTTAAGTTGACTTAATAACACCACCACTTAAGGTCAACTTAATGCTTAAGTAGAACGTATTAAGTCTACTTAAGCCAATGTAAATGGGGAAAGCCCTTAAGTCAACCTAATTGGCCTACAGGACCCTCCAGAGTTCCTGGCCACCAGGAAGGGTCGACCTAGCACCTCCCAGTGTGGATGCAGGCAGTTGATAGGATTTTTCAGTGTGGACTCTCTAAGTTGAGTTAACAAGGTCGACTTTAATTTGACTTAAAGTCGACCTTGTTAGATCGACTTAACAGGACCTCCAGTGTAGACATACCCTTAGAGAGCTCTGCAGCATCAGTGCAGTTATGCCACTGTGGCACTTAGTGAAGCTACTACCTATGCCGACAGGAGACCTTCTTCTATCCATATAGATACTTCACCTCCATGAGAGGTGGGAGCTATGTTGACAAGAGAAGCTTTCCCATCAGTGTAACTCTGTCTACACTGGGGGTTAGGCTGGTATAGCTGCATTACTTGGGTGCCTGGAAAATCCACACCCAAGTGATGTAGTTATACCAATGCAAGTGTATAGTGTAGATCAGAGCTAGTTCTCTTAAGCAAATACATGAACTCCCCACACAAAAGAAGTACATTCCCTTGTCTCTACCCCATGGCACTGATTTATTACACAAATTTCCAGGTGCCAGACCTTCCCCAAAGAAAAGTAAATTTGACTGTTTCCCCTATGAGGAAGAGGACAGCTTTCCACTTAGAAGACGACTTTTCTCCAAGCTGGCTCTAATATACCACAGCAAGTTTCTCATTCCTTCTCCTCTCTTTCACCAGAAGAGAGATTTTAAAAGATAACCAGCATCCCTTAATTGGACTTATGTGTCTCTAATTAACCTGAAGTATCCTCCTCTCAGTTCATACCTTTAGGGAAAAAAGCCTTCACCATTTTTAATCAATATACCTATATATTGATATAAATATATCAATTATATCAATATCCACCACTTTCTTATAGCTGTCAGGTTTGACTTTGTCACACTTTTTGTTAGGTTCTTATGTGGTCTTCAAACACAAGTACAAACATGTTCCCATCCTAAAATATGACTATGACCACTGCAAATACACTTGGAGATCACTAGTATGAAATAAGAGCAATCACCCTCAGTCATAACAATATGCAGTCACACAGACAGACAATCTACTGAAAACCAGGCTAAAATTTTTAAATTGAATAATGCCAAGAAAAGACCAGTGACAGCAAGTAAGGGATGTTTGGTCAGGGTAGTTAAATAACTGAGGATGGTTGGTTCATCGCATTTAACTGTCAGTGGAATTTATGGAAATAGAAATATAACTGTTGATTAAACTGTCAATTGTTTTTGGCTGAGACTGCTAACCAGGGCTGGAGTTTCTGGGCTTCTTGAGAAGTCTGTAAATTGACATAAAAAGAACATAAGTCCAGTAAAACATTTTAAGACTATGACTATAGCAGAGCTCCAGATATTTTCTGAAATAAACAGGGAAATTTATGATCTAATAACATAACATGTCCAAAGGGGAGCATTCAGAGTATGAGAGAATATTTGTAAAGGCACTTATTTAAAGAGGCATGAGGTATACATATTGTGTTCACAAAGTTATGCAGAGAACAATTTGTTCTTTTTTTATTAAAAATTACACTATACCATAACTTTTAATAAATTTGTTTTGTTTGAATTAGGGTCTCTCTTATTTGGTTTAGCTTTTTTGGTCCACTATTCTCTCAGGGTATGTCTACACTTAGAGCTGAATTCAAATTGATTGCCATCAATTCAAATTTTATTAAGCGCATGGACACACTGGCTTTCCTCAATTTGAACTGAGGAACTCCTCAGTTCGACTTGATGAAAGCTGACTTTGAGTTGGTCAAACCTCATTTGAATTCAAAGTCAGGGTTGATTCAAACTGAGTAATTCAAATTGACCCAGTTGTAGCCATGTCAATTCGAATTCACTGTTAGTTTGAATTACCCACAGCTTGATTTTCCCCTATACAATAGCGCCCGCTACCGAATTCAAACTAGCAAGTCCTGTTCATGGACATGCCAATTCGAATTGGATTTCCTAGTGTGGCCATGTCAATTCGAATTGACTGAATTCGAATTAATAATTATTAGTTCAAATTGACTCATTCAAATTCAATAATTTGAACTGAAACTCTAAGTGAAGACATAGCTCAGTGTTGCACCTTAGTTTAATAATATGGTTTGAAAAATTGCTAGCCAGTTTCTGAGTTATAGAGTAGCAATAGCTTTTGTGCACAGATAGACTTGTTACTGGGTTGCATTTCTTGATAGTTACAAAGATTATCAAACATTATTGTAAAGATAATCCAAGCAGCCAGAGGACTGAAGCAACAACAAAAGACTTTTTTTTTTTTAATTATTTTCTTATGTAAGTAGACTGGCAGAGATCCAGCTCTCTCATTCTGAAAGCTAGTCTGAATCAACAACACAGTAGATGTTCTGGAACAGTTACAACAAATTGAAAAATGTGAATTCCTCTTACAGACTTTATTGCTTTAGCAAAAGAATAGTTTCCTTGTTTTGGAAAATCTGCCTCTTCAAATCAATTCAGAAAGTCATTATTGAAAACAAAATTTAAAAATTAGTCAAACAGGATGTTTACCCATTTGGCCAGTTTGGATAGCTTTTCTAGTTTAATGTCAGATGGCAATTAGCTAAAATGACTGAATTATAGCAGGGGAGGCATATACAAAACCACCAGTGACTGAAGAGAAATTATGGGGGCTGTCATACTGGGGAAAAACTAGGAGTAATAAGGATAAAATTAAGAAAAAGAAATGTTAGTCTTAATACCAGGAGCGGCTTCCTGACAGTGTTAGGTTGTTTGTTAGCCTTCAGAAGTGCCATGGGACTCCTTGTTTGTTAGGCTGTAGAATGGTTTCCCCAAGAAAAGTAGGTAAAATATCCATTATTTGGCATATATAAAACTTCACAAGACAAACTACAGGAAAATATAGTAAAGAATTTGCCACTGCCAGGAAAATGAAGGTGTCTTCTATAACACTTTATATACCTGTCTTTGGTTGACTATGATGAAAAAGAACTGGCAGATTTTAGTACTAGACCTAATATGGATGTGTATGTGAAGATATGCAAATATTCATATCAGCAATATGACAAATGAGTTCCTCATTACTTTCCTGATACACGTTTTTTCTGAGTCATGGCTAAAAGTTACATAACTAATTATTTTAAACATAGAATATATACCTTTATTATATATATTTCAGTATAATATACCTGTTTCACTGAATGATGTATGAGTTTTGAAACCATGGGTGTGAACTGTACCCCAGTAGCTTTTCATATTAAGTTCTGTTTTCATTCCTTTCTTACAAAACACTGCTGAGCTGAAGAATGAATGAAAGAATGAATGTAGTTACCCAAAAAGAACAGCTAGAAGCATTAAAGAACACAAAGGCCGGTAAGGACTCTCAGTCTCAAACACACAACACATGGCTTCCTTTACTGCTCACTTTATAATAAATTAAGGCCATCTGAAAATGCCTCTCTGATCAATAGCTTTAAATTGATTCTGATTAATAGATAGAAAGGTCTGAGGCCTTATTTGTGCTATCATAACAACTGACTGAAAAGCGATTATCAGATCAGTTTACAATATAGGAGCCCAGTAAGATCCCATCCACAATAACAGTTTTAACTGTGTTCACCACGCTCAGGGAATAAATTACAAAGGGATATCCAGATTCAGTTAGTGGTGGTATAGATGGGGCCTGAGTATTATAGCAATAGTGAAGGACTTGCAAGGCTTTTTACAAATTCTGTGAAAGATTATATTAGTATCTGTATGCATTTTAATATCAACCCATCTTTCTACATGAGCTATGGATAGGTAAGGACCCTGCCTCCATACCCAAAAGATTATAGATATTTTATATGAAACATGTCACTGTGGTTTTTTTGACAAGATTGCACTATCACCTAAAGATGCATGAGCAGCTTCTGCAGTCAAAATGGAAAGTAATTTTATAAAATGTACTTCAGATGTAGTAAAATGCAATATCAATATTATCTCATTTCTTCTCCTGTAGGATGCATTGTTTCTTGAAATAATTAGTGCTATGGGCCCAAATGTACAATCTTTCCTGAGATCCATGCATGGAGAGTCCCCTCAGATTCCCATGAACAATCATGAATAAAATGGACTCAGCTGCCATGTCAGTCTTTTGGCCCCTGTGGCAGACTGTGGATCCACAGCCCAGAGGGAGAAGGGGGACTTGTGAGTGGGCAGTCCAAGCAATAAGCGGGAGAGCTGAAGCAAATATACATTATTTCCCCCCATGATGGGTGCCTACGCCAGCCCTGAAAGGGTTAAAGAAGCTGAGAAAGTGCCCGCTAATGTGATAGGTCACACAAGGCCAAAGAAACAACCCCAGATTAGAAGATGAAGTTCAGCTGAGCAGGTATGGGGTAGGCTAGTAGAAAGCCAGAAAGCTGGCAACAGAGATGATGGCAGTAAGGAAATCTGCATCCACCCTCTGTGCCTTAGAGTGGGAAGGAGAGAACCCAGGGAACCAGAAGGATCCTAGGAGTGTGACCGTGAGGGAAAGGTGTACCTGGGAGAAAGAAGTGTGGAGAAAACAGCTTGTGGGAGGTAGAGCAGGAAGCTCCCCAAGGAAAAAGCAGCAAAGTTGAGGCTGAGCAGACCTTGGATGTATGTTGTAGGATCTCTTGACTGGAAGGCAGAGAAATTGGAGGAATGGTGTGTGGGAAGGAGGGCTGGGTTCCTCTATCTGCCACTTATGTAGTAGCATTGCCTAGACAGCAAGTCCAGGCTGATTTTGTGTCCGAGAAGCAGAAAACATGTAGTGACCTGGCCAGAAGGCTGACTCTCAGAGAGAAAGCTTCTGCTACCACAGTGAGAGAGGGGCTGCAGCAGGAGAACAAGCACAAGGGGCAAAGAGAGACACTGGACTTAGAAGAGAGCTATTCTCCAGAGAAGCTAAGAGAGACGTTACTCAAAGTGAGGAGCATCCCATGACACGCCACTACACTCTTGTGCCCAGCAGAGTTCAGGAAGGAATTCTAACATATCTTACACAGGGGTGTCACTGGTACCTGGCACATGGGGCCCGTGCCCCAAATCCCAGCACCAGTGCCCCGGGTCCTGGCAGGGCCCCTGCCTCTCCTGGTCTCCAGCTAGATCTGGCCAGAGATCTGGGGCCGGGCCGCCCATGGCAGCGGCAGCCGCTTCCAGCCCCTTCGTAGGCCAGGTGGCCCCACTCCCTGCCCTGTCCCCAGCCAAGGGCGTGGCCTGCAGTCAGGAGGCAGGGCCTGGGCCAGTGCCCCGGGTCCTTCCCCGGGGCAGCGACGCTCCTGATTTTACAGCTATTTTAATTTTCAAGCCCCACCCCACTCCACCATACCTCCACCAGGGAGCTGCCCACTATGACAGCCCTATTAGAATTGCTCTGTTGGTCCCATGTTACCAGGGTGTGGGTGAGTAACTGCAAGACACCAAGAATCAATGGTGAGGCAAGGGGCTCCTGAGTAGATGTCTCTAACCTTCCATACATCCAGTGGAAATCTGTGGGTATGTTGTGTCGTGTGGGGGAAGTGGGGAAGACCAACTATGCACAAAACAATGCAGGGGGTAGAGACCTTAAAAGGAAAAACATTGTAGAGATTGCCTCCTTCTTAACCTCTGCCTCTTAGCCTTCTTAGCCTCTTTTCCCCACCTGAAAAGACAAAAATAATAATGTATAATAACTTCATCTTGTATAATTGTAACCCTTCTGCCAGACCAAGACAGCAGTAGCAAAGGGCCAGGTTCTATCTCTAGGGATTTCAAACAGTGTTACACCACCAACTGGATCAAGCCCCCACCCAATCTCCTGGGAAGTCACACACTATTCACTTGGTGCCCTGGGGTAATGCTTATCCCTCTCAGAAGATGAGTCTGAGTGTAGTAAACTACTTAGTAAGCTACAGAAACTACATAAAACTTTTAATACTAACATAAAGAGAATATAGAGTCAGTATCAAAACCAGCACTGATTTGGAGAGATAGTGCAGGGCAGAATTCACACACAAACCAATAAGCAGAACTTACCTCACCCCAGTGTACACAGAGCATATCTTGCACTTCTCCATTACCTCCATACTGACCATCATAGGTTTAGCATCCACCTTGCAAGGGATGGGGATGGGGGGACTCAGCCAGTCCCCTCCAGTTTTCTGCCACCTCTGGGTCCTCTCATACCAACAGCTGGCACCATCTTCTGGCTGCTCAACCCATGTACTGACCACTCACCCTGATGACTGGCACCATCTGCTGGCCACTCACCCCAGCCACTGGCGCCATCCTCTGGCTGTTCACCCGACTCACTGGCTCCATCCATTCATGCCCACTATCTGCTTGCAAGATACTCTCCTGGCCAGAGGCAGCAGCTTCTGCAAGGCCTCAGTCAGCCTTTTAGTGATATCAGCTCTAGACTTCAGCTTTTAGGACACCAAAGACAGCCCTCTGATCAGAATAACAAAAGACTCCACAAGAAATCATTAAGTCTATCTTTTAACAATGGGAGGGGTATTAGGCATTGCCTAAAGTAGTGGGTCTCAACCTTTTTCAGATCATGACATGCTTGGTGGCATGTCACAACGCTACAGGACACACCAGCCCACCCGTCTGCCCCAGGCCAGTTCCAGCCATTTCCCCAGCTATCTGCAACACACGTACCACTATGCAACAACACAGTAATGAATCTCAACACAGAGGTTGAGAACTACTGGCCCAAGGCACAGCAGAGCTGATGCCATCCCTTCCTCCTTTTAGAAGGCAAAAAACAAAGTTGGTTACTTTCCTGAGTTCTGTGTTGCTGATGGTGATTTTTCCATCAGAGCAGGCTAAACACAGTTTGTACAATCAAAAGCATATCATGAAAAGGGCAACATTTCATTTCCTCCTTCAGTTAAAATACAGGATTTTGAGGATTTGTAACCCAAACCAGCCACACATACCATTTCTCATCATGCCAAGCACCTGGGTGAATTCATTTATATACAGTGTAATTATGTAATACTTAACTGTACCAATGCAAACACAAGGCCCATGCAAATAGCTGCTAAACAAGAGAAGCATGCAGCCTCTAGACCAGACGTGGCCAAACTGCAGCTTGCGAGCCGCATGCGGCTCTTTAAAGAAAAATTGCGGCTCCCAGGAGAGTGCAGGAGGGAAGGGCGATGTGGCGGGAGCCAGGGGTGAGAAATCTGCAGTGGTCGGGGACAGCAGAGTGGCGGCGGCAGGGTGAGAGCCGGCAGCAGAGCAGCAGCCTTGTCAGAGCTGCAGGAAAAAAGCAGCCTGGTCAGAGCCGGGGGAGGGGCAGTCCTGGGAGAGCCCGCAGGCAAAAAGCAGCCTGGTAACAGTGGGGAAGGGAAGGGAGGGAAGGGGAGGGGAGGGGCAGCATTGAGGAGCCCACAGGGGAGGCGGCGGCATCGTGAGAGCCTCACCGGCAGAAAACAGAAGCCTGGTAAGACCTGGGAGGGGAGGGGCAGCATTGTCAGAGCCAGCAGTTAGATGGAAAGTCAGGCACTCAGAGCAAGTACCTGCCAGATTGTACAGTTTACCCACACAATATTAATTCTACCCTCCTTGTCTGTGTGCATAATGATACAGTCTTTAATTATATCAGTGCATGATTTTTTAAATACTTTTCTTTTTTGATATTGTCTTCTGGGTAAATATTTTTAAAACTGGCAACATACTTTGATCAGGAACAAGTCTACAATAAACTACAGATAAGTGATGATAATTAGCAATTTAAACCTGAAAAGCAATTGCAAATTAATTTTCTTTTTTAAAAATCACCTGGCATTTCCAGATATTGTAATATAATGCAAAATTATTTCTATTGTGTTTCTATTTTGAGAATTAAATAAGAATAATCAGAAATGACTGAAAATTGACACAAGTGTTACATCCAAAACCACTGACTACTGTCAAAAGGTTATTTAAAAAAACCCCTCTATTTAAAGAATGTTACAAGTGCTTATTATGGATCACGGTTCATTTTCAGCATGCAAAATGATTTAGACTTAGGATAGACCACCACTACAGAAAACTGGCTTTAGAAAAAAAAAAGTCCTTAAGTCCATTGAACAAGTGTGCCTGAGACATCAGTATGTCATCTGTTTGCAGAAGGAACTGCTAGCACATTTATTTTATAAGAAAATTTTAATTAATATAACTAAGTCAATTACCAAGATAATTTACATTCACTACAAAGTTCAATAGCAGCACTATACTTCTACTGATTAAATAGCATTCAATATGTATTAATTCTTTTTTTGTTGTATAGTCAAAATCTATTTATATTTCAGTGCTGTCTTCATGAATGACTCTATGGGTATCTGAACCCATTAGACGAGTGATTGTTGTGAAGGGCTGAGGACAGAAAATTGTGTTGTAAACTTTCTGAAAAAAAATCTCACCAATAATGATTTTATTCTGTATTATAAAAACCAAATATTGATATTTAGAATTTATACAGGGCCTGACCCCAAACTGAATAAACTCAATGAGATTTTTTCCATAGTATCTTCTGTGCAGGGACGCCAAAGCACTTACTGAAACAGGCTCTGATCTTGCATTTTATGTCCCCCTAAATTCTCATTGATCTGTTGTGATTCTGAACAGTTGAAAAGGTGTCCCTGTGTGCATCTCTTCACAGGATTAAGATAAAAGCAGTATTTTCCCTCACTATTGCTCTCATTTTAAAATTAATTGTGTCTGAGTCCTCAGACCTTTTGTCTTCACTGTCCATGAGTATTTTAATGAACAAGTTTACTGGCAGAAATATTGGCAGGGAAGCAGGAGCATGGTAGTTGCTGGGGTGGGGTGAGAGGCAGAAGTGTGGCATGGTTGGAGAGAGCAGAGAAGCAGCAGTGTGGTAAGAGATAGCAGTGAAGCGCCAACGGGGGCTGGGGGAGAGATGCATGACATGGTCAGAGAAGCCATAGCATGTTTAGATTTTCTCATAGGCCCTAATGCAGCGTACTTGTTGTTAAAATAAAATCATGTTTTACAAGTCCTAAACATGATGTGGAATACTAAGAAATGAAAATACAAAGGAGAAAAGTTTGAAACTGAAGGTAGATTACTTGCAATTTTTGGCACAACTCACTGCTGTGAAGCATCATATTCCACAATGAAATTCAAAACATTGTGCAATACTTAGAGATCAACATCTCAGAGCTTTTACCTGCTGCATTGACAAGTTACTGCCCAGATTTAAAAAAAAACTTGCAACAAGCCTGTAGTGTTCTACATCTAGCAACAGCTAAATTTTTACTCTATAGGCCTAGTTTCATGGTAATCTTAAATAATTATTAGAATCTGACATTAGTGGATCAATATTTTCCCTATTTTTATGATAAAATTAAAGTGTGCAATGAATTTTAAGCTTAGTAATTTTGGAGTAGGTAAAAATACGTGGTTATATGTCTCAGTGAGGCTCTCGAAGGTTTAATAATCGACTTGTGCGGCTCTTGAGTTCCGTAAGTTTGGCCACCCCTGCTCTAGACCTTGCTTACATAATTTTTCATATATTTTAGATAAGAAGAATGCAACCAATGTCTAAGCCAGTGGTTCCCAACCTTCTTCTTTACGCTGACCAGCACCTCGTTATCAAAAGCTTTTGCGGACCACCACCCTGCTTTTCCCAGCCCCAAGCCCCCTACTGCACCCCCATCCCCCACATCCCTCCAGTCCTTGGCCATGAGCTCCTTACTGTGCCCCCAAGCCCCTTAATGTGTCCCTGTTCCCCATGGCCCTGAACTCCCCAGCCCAATCCCCTTACTGTGCCCCTGTGGCCCTGACCTCCCTGGCCCCCAGTGCCTTACTAAGGTCCTGTCCGCCGCAGCTCTGCTCCCCAGCCACAAGGCTCTTAAGCCTCACTCCCAATTCCCCTGCTGTCCCCAGCCATGAGCCTGTTACCACTCCACCCCATCCTCTGCAGTCCTCTGCACCCTGGCTCCATCTGCACTTTTCCCAACCTGTTCCCCCATGGACCATCTGCAGTGCCACCTCGCGGATCAGACCACAGGTTGGGAATCACTGGTCTACCCTCACTAGGTATTTATATGCACACACACCTTGACACCCTGAGAGCTAAGAGTTATGAGGTGCAGATCCATGCACTGACCATCGGTGCCCTAAGCACATGAGACCCGGCCAACAAGTGTGTGCTGCAGCCGTGCGGTGATGGATGGTGTTATGCACAATTGATGCACTGCTTCATGGTGCCCAACACCATAAGGTGGTCAAGGAACATCTACATTGAACACATCATCAGCCGCAGGCAGTACCCGGAGACATAAGCTGGATCACCTCTATGCACTGCCACCAAGAGGACTCACAGACCTGTCTCTTTACAATACGAATGTGTCTTCTAATGGACTTTAGACACCATAATGCTAATTTAATTCAGGACAACTAACTTTTATTAACACATGTACCACACCTTGTATACCCTCTGCAACTTCTATAAAGGCAATGTTCCTGGATTTCTTAACTCTTTTGTATTCCAAACCCATAATCTTTTGACTTTCTACATCCAAAATTCTGTAGCTCATGTACTGGTTGTACTTGCCTTCTTTACTGCAACACAAAATCATAGAATCATAGGCTATGTCTACACTTAGCATGTTAATTTGAATTGACATGGCCACACTAGAAACTCCAATTCAAACTAACATGTCCATGAACGGGACTTGCTAATTCGAATTGGAGGAGGGGCACCATGGGAGGTGTGGCAACATGACCCCCAAAACAGGCCATGCCACCACCCAATCCCCTGCCAGACTCCAGCACTCTGAATCCAGCACAGGGAAAAAAATCCTCTGCCCAGATCTAGTCCTATTGGTGCTAGAGCTGGGCAGGGAATGCCTTCCCCAATGCCTGGCTCAGAAGGCACGAGCCTGGCAGGGGATGTTTTCCCTGTTCATCCCCACACACACACAGCGCAGCAGGGGTGGGGGAGAAAGGATTCCCCTGGCCCTGCACTGTCAATGCCTGGCTAGGAGAATTCCCCCTGCCCACACTTACAGCGCAGCAGGGTGAGGGAAAAGGAAACCCCCGTGCCAGGCTGCAGCCCTGCTGGATGCGTGCAGGGACAGGGACCCCCGCACACAGCTGCAGGGACCTGCACATGTGGACAGAGACCCCTGCTTGCAGCAGCTGCGCTTGTCACACATTAGCTGTGTGCAGGGACAGGGAGGTCCCATCCCCAAGCGAAGGGAGTAGGCGTCCAGCCCTGCGCTGGATCCCTGTCCCCAGCCAGGGGACAGGAATCCCATTGCCCCCCAGTCAAATCTAGCTGGGGGGGTGGAGGCACATTGAGGGCTGCTGGCCCAGATGCTTGAGGGTTCGTCTTCCTTCCAAGGTGCCATGCACCCTGGGAGGAAGGTCAACCCATGTCAATTCGAACTCACAGTGAGTTCAAATTGACCTAGCCACACTCGGCCAATTCGAACTACTGGGTTCAAATCGACCGCAACTTTGAAGTTAAACGAGGTTTGACAACTTCTAAGTCAGCTTTCATCAATTCGAACTGAGTAGTTCCTCAGTTCGAATTGATGAAAGCGAGTGTGGCCATGCATTTAATTGAATTCAAGTTGATTGTCATCAATTCAAATTCAATTCAAGTGTATACATACCTGTAGAAACTGGAAGAGTTCTTGAGAAGACATCAGGTAGAGTCCCCTGACTCATGGCAGGACCAAGTACCCACTTAAACTATCCCTGACAGGTCTTTGTCTAACCTGTTCTTAAACACTTCCAATGATGGAGAGTCTACAACCTGCCTAGGTAACTTATTCCAGTGGTTAATCACCTTCACAGGATTTTTTTCCTACTGTCCAACCTAACTCTCCCTTATTGTAATTTAAGTCCATTGCTTCTTATCCTATTAACAACAGTTAAGGAAAACAGTTTTTCTCCATCCTCCTTGTTACAACCTCTTAGGCTATGTCTACACTTAGAGTTTCAGGTTGAATTACTGAATTCGAATTCATCAATTCGCACTAATAATTATTAATTTGAATTCAGTCAATTGGAATTGACATGGCAACATTAGAAAATCCAGTTCGAATTGCCATGTCCATGAACAGGACTTGCTAGTTCGAATTCCGTAGGGGGCGCTATCGTATAGGGAAAAATCAACCTGTGGCTAATTCAAACTAACAGTGAATTCGAATTGACATGGCCACACTGGGTCAAATCGAATTCCTCAGTTCGAATTGACCCTGACTTCAAAGTCAAACAAGGTTTGACCAGTTCGAAGTCAGATTTCATCAGTTTGAACTGAGAAGTTCCTCAATTCGAATTGAGGAAAACCAGTGTGTCCATGCACTTAATAGAATTTCAATTGATGGCAATCAATTCAAATTCAGCTCTAAGTGTAGACATAGCCTTAGATACTTTAAAATTGTTATCATGTCCCAACTAAGTCTCCTCTTTTCTAGACTAAACAAACCCAAATCTTTTAATCTTCCCTCATAAGTCAAGTGTTCCAGACCTCTAATCATTCGTGTTGCTCTTCTCTGTACTTTCTCCAATTTGTCCAAATCTTTCCTGAAACAAGTTACCCAGAACTGGACACAGTACTACAACTGAGGCCTAATCAGGGTGGAGTAGAAGGGAAGAATTACTTTTTGTGTCTTACTTACAATAGTCCTGTTAATGCATCTGTAAGAAGGAACCCTTGCCACCACCTGAGAGGGGCAGGGAGCTCTGGACAGCCCCCTGGATGGAGCCTGGAGTCACTTGCCCATCAGTGCAGGGTCTGGGTGCGTGACAGGAAGTATAAAAGCAGAGCCAGGGAGCTCACTTCAGCCCAGGCCAGCAAGGAAGCAGGAGGGTGGCCCGGTGGCTCCACTGTTCCGGTCCTCCCTGGGGTCAGACTCTGGCCCCCTGGACCACTGCTGGGAAAGCTGGCTAGGCTCCCCCATGGCCATTGCTCTGGAGGAAGAGCTGGAATCCAAGGATGCATGGGTATGCAGGGACCCACTAGCCCCACACCCTGGCCCATCTCCCATGCTGCCAGACCACAGAGATTCCGACACACCAGCGCCCACCTGCAACCTGGAGGAGCTCCCCCTTGCTGAGGAAGTGGATCCCCTTCCTGCGGGCTGTAACCTGGAGGACTTGCCCCTCGAGGAGACCCCAGAAGAGCTACCAGACCTACCCCCACTAGATGAGATGGAGGGCTTCTACTCTTTGCAGCAGGCTGTCTACCACAGTTCCCTCTAAGCTGTGCATGTGTGCGCATGCACACAGGTCATGAAACCTGTGCACACAACAAAATAAAGTGTGCACAAAAAAATTCAATAGTGCTAATATTGGTGCTCACAAAGAAATGTTTTTGTGCACACAAAGAGATGGTTTGCACACACAAAGAGATTGTTTGCGCACACAGTCTGTGAGTAATTAGAGGGAACATTGTGTCTACCCAGAGAAATCCAAGGAAGAAATAGCACAGGTACTGCCAAGAGAGGGGGGTCAGAAGTGGCCCAGGGGGAATAGCACCCCAGGCCCCTGTTGCTGGGGGCCCATGTTGGAGTCTGCGTGTTGTGGCAGAGACCCACTACACCATGGCCAAAACTGCAGGCCCTGGGCTGGGACACAGTGGAGATGGGAAGACCTGTGCCCCCCACCCCCTCTTCCTATTCCCAAGGCAGATACGCTTGTGGAGCTTGGACCCCCAAGACAAAACAACCACCAGCAATCTAGAGCTATCTGCAACTCCATCCTGCCTGAGAGCAAAAGACTGTTGCAGCCTGCCCTGCCCAGGGGGTGAAGGATTGTTTGGTGCAGCCTGCCCCAGCTGAGAGGCAGAGAACTGTCTCTTTGCAGGTCCTCCTCAAAGGGCCAAAAACATTGTTGACACATGCCCGTGAGCTGGGTGTTGCCTTCTGAGGAAGAGTGGGCCACTACAACATCCCAGAATGCTATTTGCTTTTTTTGCAATAGTGTTACACTGTTGATTCATATTTTAGCTTGTGGTCCACTATGACACCCAGATCCCTTTCCACAGTACTCCTTCCTAGCCACTCATTGCCCATTTTGTGTGTTTACAATGGATAGTTCTTTCCTAAGTGGAGTACTTTATGACCCTGCCAGCAGGTTCGAAAATTTGGGGACCTTGGGGGGCAATTACTGCACCAGTGGGGTACACGGTAACCTTTATTGAAAAAATGCATGTAGGTGCAAGGTGAGCTATGGTGTGTGCATGTGGAGTCTATGTGTGAAGCTTGTCACAGTGTTTCTGCAATGGAGGTTCCGCAGGAGGTGCTCAACTTCGTGGGGTGTGATGAGTTGGGAGGTGATGGGGGGCCCTCCACTTGCTTAACTAACTTACAGCGACTTGGAAGGTGCCTCAACACTATGGAAGGACAAGAAGGAGTTAGGGTTGGTGACAGAAAGCGGGGGGGAGCAGAAGTTTAAAGAGGGGAGTCGTGGGGAAAAACGGCCAGGGAAGCTGAGGCAAAGGGGGTGCCGCGGAGGAGAGAAGCGATGGCTAGGGAAGCTGAGGCAAGAAGGGGAAAGCCGCAGAGAAAGCAGCAGCTGGGGAAGCTGAGGCAAAAAAGGAGGAAAGCCGCAGAGGAAAGCGGCGGCTGGGGAGGCTGAGGTAAGGGGAAGCCGCGGAGGAAAGCGGTGGCTGGGGAGGCTGAGGCAAGGGGAGGCCACGGAGGAAAGC